>RQTK01000495.1:269212-305362 GCA_003991915.1 Elysia chlorotica
GAGAGATAGAGGTAGAGAGAGAGGGAGGGATAGATAGATAGATAGATAGATAGATAGATAGATAGATAGATAGATAGAGAGAAAGAGAGACGAAGAGACGGGGAACAAGCGATTGAAAGAGAAAGAGAGAGAGGGGCAAAGAGAGAGAGATAGATAGACATAAGGAGAAAGGTTTCCTGAGTATCCTAAAAAGGACGAATGAGTATATCAGCTGGGATTCGATCTCTCAACAACTTGCTCGTCAGTGCTAAGCTCTAGCTACTGAGTTATTTGATGTCTACAGACCTAGGGTGTCAAATGGAAGCGTTTTTATAGTTACACTTAGTCCCACACCGTACATCGAGTTTAGCGACCAGGAGAGAAGTAAAGGGAGGTAAGAAACAAAAAGTACACATATGATTGTAGATGCAGTTATTGGACTTGGCTTTTCAATACGGTGATACAGATTTATAAGGAGAGGTTGACATTATCTTGAGAAACAGTTGCAAATATACATAACAACAACAGGAAAAACAAAACAAAACAAAAAAGAACAAAAACCTTAAAGAAGTAAAGAGGGAAAGAAAAATGAGGAGAAGAAGAAAAGAATGAAAGAAAGAAAGAAAGAAAGAAAGTATCGTGATGAGACCATCAGGTATCCTGAATTCACTATACCAGCTGAGCTACCAGGATAGCTAGCTTTCTCCCAACTCGATCACTGTTATTTTACGTTTATTCTCAAATCCTTACACCATCCAACTCTCAACCCTATGAATTAAATGTTTTATGACGATATTTGTCTATTTCGCCTATAGCGTTTGTATTGTGTTGATGAAGTTAAAATAGCTTGAAATATTTCCGTTTATACCACTGATGGTCCATACTAAAATAAACAAACTGTGCTATGTAGATCAATCCACGTGATATGGAGAAACTGATCACTGCTTTAAGCGGAACCTAAAAGTAAACAAACAAAATACATAGATGAATAAAACCATTAGAATAGAAAGGGAGAAAATATAGATAGGCGATAACGTGCTCTATAAGCACAGTGTTCCCCAATAAATGAGTACCAATTTTTTTCTGCTGTTGATCGTCTAAAACGTGTAAACTTTTCTTGTCTGTATCCTTAAATTTAAGGCGACTATGAACCCTATGTAGAACCCTTGTTTCTTATCGAAGTGGTTGCAGTTTCAGTATCGTGATGAGACCATCAGGTATCCTGAATTCGCTATACCAGCTGGGCTATCGGGATAGCTAGCTTTCTCCCAACTCGATCACTGTTATTTTATGTTTATTCTCAACTCCTTACATCATCCCTCTACTGGTTGGATACGTTTCAGTAGATTGTATTCGAAAATTGCTCTAGTACATGTATGTATTCCACGTTCGGGATCTTATGACGGTATAAGATCTAGAGGAGGTTGAAGTAGAAGAGATTGTTGTTTTTTCTGCCCAAAGGTTACTTTGTATCTGTCGCTGTATTAATTTCTCCTCTTCTGTTCACTTCTGAATACATGGTCTGTTGATATAATGCCGAGAAATGTATGATTATGATAAACAAACATTTTTGGTGTGTACCGCCACACTTTAACTTAGTCTGGTTGTTGATCAAACGTCAAGAAATTATCGTAAAAAAAACAAAACAACCCCAATCCAAAATCTGCATTACATGACTTTACCAGAATCGTGTATCACATTACGGTTTCTGTAGCATCATGTACCAATGCTTTATACCAATTTGGATTAGGAACTGTAGTGAATGTTATTGAATGCATACGCAAGGTTTAATTCATAGATTGAACGAAATAAATATTTTATAACATTTATCAAATAATTATATAAATATTTTATAAAGTATGATGAGCGCATAATGGTTCAGTGAACATGCGTTGGCAGGCAATTTAAATTTCCGTGTGTGTTTATTAAAGTTTTGACCTGTTGATTTAAAACATCTGGCAAGGCCTATTGCTCTCCCTTCAGTTTCTAAAAATAAATTCAATGTTTTGCTGTGTAAGTTTTCAATGGATACAGAAAAATGGATTTATTCTTCCAAGGTTGAAAACGTTCCCTGAGTTCGTTCTATAAGTGTTGAAAAATGCAGTAGAATTTTTGCCTCTATCATGGCCACCTCTAATCCTGAAAGTTTCCAGTGGCTCTCAATTACAGAGGAATCGCTATTTCTACACGATGGTCTTCTTCGAGTTACAGATCTTGTGGAGTTACCACCCAATGTTGAAGCATTTGGATCTCGAGACAACGAAGTTGTTTCATTTGACTCCAAAGATCCAGAAGAACTAAGTGCAAAACTACTGGAAATATGTAGCACAAGGAACGATGCATTCAGTACGATTCTAGAATATCGGCTTAATGCGCTCAAAGGTCTATGGAAAGCCCAGAAGTTGTCCAACCAAGATGACCAATCTGATAGAGATGGGGCAGGCCAAGATGAGACTATTGCTCTCCTCAAGAAACAGGGCCTTATTAAAGATTCAGATCAGGCCCCGTTTTCTACAAGAATCAGCCTTTTACTCATATTACCACTTCTTCAGTCCCAGAGCAAGACAGACCCAACACTTTGCACAGTAACGTCAGGTGTTGTTCTTTCATGTCTAAGAGACTGCCCACCACTCAGTCTGGCAAAAGAACCCAGTGACTGTTTGAACGGGTTAGAATCCTTGTTGTGTGGTTGGCTAGGAGAAGGAGAATTTTCTTCGCACACATCCTTCAAAGCCATTGGAGAGAGTCATCGCGAAAATGCAGCAGCAGCACTTGTTGCACTGGCTTGTGCAAGGTAAAATTAAACTATACATTTTTTTTGAAAATATATATTTTCTTGCTGTATCTTTTTTTGTTATAATGAACAAGGTTATATTTATGTTCAGGGCTTAAATTTATCCTTCAAGAAAAAAATGCTGAGGAGACATTTACAAAAATATGTGCGCTTTAGTAGAATTTAAGGTCAAAGAATTTTACACAGTATGAATACCCCTTCAGGAGTCTAAATGAGTTTGAAGCGTTGCATCAGCGTATTGCACAATGTTGACTTCACTGGGTGGTGCAACAATTATTGCATCATTATTCTTCTTTAGAAATCTGTCCATTTTCTTTTTCATGTACACCGATGTTGGCCTTTTAAATTTTTAACTCTATGGTCTGAGTTAACATGTCAAACTCATAATTCTCAACTCAAGAGTAGAACTATTTTATGGCAAACATTTGAATTCATTGAATTTATTTTAAAAAAAAAGAATATTAAGATCCTTTTATTTGTTTTAAAATGATTTATGGGCACTTAAAAACTAATTAAAACATATGAAATTGATTATTGAAGAGGTGGAGGGTGTATATGAAAACCACTCATGTAGTTTCAAATAAGACAGAGTAAAGAAGTGATTAAGATTTAAACAATGATGGTATAGAAAAAACTTTCTCTTTGATTCTTTGTGGCCAACATATTACTTCCAGAAATGGTGAAAATTTAAACTCCCAATTGTTTTTTTTTCCTTCTCAGAGGGCATGTGAAGACTTTCATTCATGCCATCGACCTTCTACAACAGCTGGGCGACATCCCTCCATTACATGTCACAGACATCCTGTCGTCCCTGTTAGAGTGTGAGGGTGGCCAGGGGCAGATAACATCTTTTCTTGGTTCAAAGTACATCCTCAGCTGGGGTGTGGATGATTTGCTCGGCCCTTCCGGCACAGAGGCAGCGGCTGCTGACGGAAAGGAAACCAACGATAAAGAAAAAGACAAAGGTAGCTGGGATGTTTGACTTTCTTGAACTTGCTTGATCTAACCTTACAATAATTTTGTTTGTATGTGTGCATGTGTGGTCCAGTGGGTATAAATAGTAATATTTTGATAGTCTTCTCTTTTTTATCCCTTATAATGTCCCTCTTCTTGCTTCTCTTTGCCCCTTCCACACTCTTTGTCTCTCTTTGTTCTCTCTCTCTCTCTCTCGGGATGCAGTGGTCAAGAGTAGTAGAGCGCTTGGCTTATAATGTCTCTTTCTCTTTCTCTCTCTCTCTCTCTCTCTCTCTCTCTCTCTCTCTCTCTCTCTCTTTCTCTCTCTCTTTCTCTCTCTCTCTCTCTTTTCTCTCTCTCTTTCTCTCTCTCTCTCTCTCTCTCTCTCTCCCTCTCCTCTTCTTGCTTCTCTTTGCCCCTTCCACACTCTTTGTCTCTCTTTGTTCTCTCTCTCTCTCTCCGGGATGCAGTGGTCAAGAGTAGTAGAGCGCTTGGCTTATAATGAGAGAGTTGCAAGTTGCAGGTTTAATCCCAGCTGTAGTGGCTGTATTCATTCCCACTTGTTGGGTTAAATGTAAAAATAGAATGTAACAGCCAAATAGTCATCCCTTTTTTAGATTCTGTGCTCCTAGAAAAAATTCTATCCAGCTCTCTTAAAACAGTTTCTTAGACTAAATGACATGACAAGAGGGAGTTCTTAGAATGTTATTAATAAGAAAAAAAAATTTTTTTCTCTGGAGTAGTGGGTTCAAAGACAGACTGTTGTTAAAAGGCAAGTTCTTTATGGGGACCACTGTACTGGCAAAATGTAAATTTCTGACTTGGAATCTTTTTATATTTTTGCAGAGCAAGAATTTGGACGCAGTATAACAACTGATGGACTTTTCCTGTACACAACCAACAACTATGGCAAAGGCATTGCCAAAATTGGATCAGGATATCAAGGCACTCTAAGGTATGCAATTTTATATTAATAATTCTCTTGGCTTGTAGTACTGGTTCACTTCTAAGAAACCCTTTTTAACTTTATCTGAAGAGTGTAAGTCTCGAGTAAATGTGCACAAACAAAAGAAGACGGAGGAGACAAAAAAAACACACAAAAAACCCCCAATGAACTAAATTTTAATTTTATTGTTTAAAAAGGGAGTTAGAAAATATTAAAATACTAGCTTTTCAGTATTTTTCTTGGCATGACTATAGCAGGAGCTTGCTTATAGCAGGATTTTTCTTCTTTATAAATAGCTGGACAGTGAAAACATTCACTATGAGTAATTACTGAGCCTCTGTGTTTTCTCTCCTTACAGAGGATATGTCTACAACAAGAACTCAGAGCCTGGACCCGGCAGGTTGGCGCTAGGGGGAGACTTCCTGCTGCTCCGCCCACACAGATTTGATGCAGAGTCCGAGGTTGATCATCTTGCACAGCTGGTGGACAAGAACACACTGGAGGTATGGCCTTGGGGATTCACGACATGGTTGGGGACTGTAGGGAATATATAAGACAGCACTTAGCTAGGTTCAGATCTAGGAGTAAGTAATAAGTCAATGCCGTTTATATTTATAATAGTTGGAAAATTTCAAATGATCCCCCACCCTCCCCCCATCTTTTTGTTTCCTCCCTTTTGATTAAGACATCTTCTACTCAGACCAAATTTTGTTTTCTTATCAATTTTCTTTTTTTTTGTTCTCTTTTTTAGTCAAATGTTTGCTATTGTTATATGATGCATTGAAATTTTTTGCAATAATTGTTTTAATAGATAGAGATAGAATTACAAAGTCTTCAGCAAGTATGGAAACATTTTCAACTCTCGCTGGTTTTGAGAATGATCTTGAAGCCTGTATCGATTTGTTTGTTTGTTTGCAACAATCATTTTATTCTGTCATGTACAAGTGCTCTTACCAAGTATGCCTTAAGACACTACCAGTTGTCACAGGTGTGGAAAGTAATTGCCAAATCTGTATTGACTTTGTTTGTTCCAACGATTGTTTTACATATCATGTACAATTATTCCTAATTTCTAAATAGCTATCTCTTGAACCACCTCTGACTGTCTCAGGTTTTGAGAGTCACTGCTAGAGCTGTATTGATTTTTTTGCAACAATCGTTTTACATGATCGTATACAGTACTTCTGTTTCTCACCAGTCATATCTTGAACCTTTCCAACTGTCACAGGTTTTGAAAGTGATCAACGTCAATGTTTGTACTTACATACTCGAGGTAAGCAAAGTCAATGTCAGCGTATGCACTGATGTATTTGAGATTTATAAATGAAACAGATCTTCAGTTCTGTCTTTCTGTTTTCAGCAATGCCTATTATCTGTAAGTTTACAGATTTTCAGTAAAAATGTTATTCATAATGGTATATTATTTGTAAAAGTCCTGCTTTACCAAAAAAAAAAAGGTTTAAAAATTTTTTTTTAAACTCTCCGAATTTAGCATCATTGAGGTATTGAAGGTTTCTTTTGACTCCCACCAAAGAAGATATAAAACGACTGAAGATTGAAATCAACTATTTAACTAAATACTTCATGTTCAGGCACAAGTGTCAGGCAACGTACTTGACGTTTTTATATTAAAAGCAATCCAACTGTTGCAAGATATGCCAATTTCCAGTAGGGGTGATCATAGTTCATTTAAAGTCTGTCAAGGGGTTATGTTCTGTACATGTCAACATGCCAGACTGTTCTACGGAATGTTCAGTAAACAGTAAAAAATAATGAACTAGTTGGCATCACTGTATTGGAAAGGAAATCACTCCTAACGTTTGGTACAGCTTTGTATTTATATTTTTGATCCCCCTTTGACCGTATGAAATCATATCTGTGACACAGCCACACCGCACCCACAAATATAGTATTAGCGAATGAGTTAGGAGACCAACCAGCCAAGCTCTAACTGTCACTGTGCCTGTTGTCGTATTTTCTGCACAGAGAGACCTTGAGGTTCAGCAGCTTCGACCCAACATGGTCCTGCAGAAGAAGGAGGAGGCATCCGCTCGCAACATGAACGAGGCCATCCTGAACAGGCTGCGACCTCTGCGGGGGTCAAACAGTGCGGCCACACTGATGGCGCTCACCGGAGGCGAGGCACTCATCCCCGCCAGGAAGGAAGACGGTGAGGATTGGGAATCTTTTGAAATCGTTAAATACTTGTCTCTACTCTTGAAAAGAAAAATTCTGTTGGTGTTGACAAGAAAAAAATACTTCACATTTTTTATAAATAAATCCTTATGTTTTTTATAAATCAATAATTTAGAGTTGTCTTTTTCGCTCTGGATATGTTGGGGAGGAGAAACAAATGCATTAATATTATCCAAGCTAGATAAAGTTATTTCTAAATATAACAAAGCATTTGAATCCAGAGAGATTTTCGCCTGTGGAGATATGCTATAGTTGCTTAAATTTCCAAGTAGCACTTTCAAATTAGCAGTACTCCTTTCTGTGAATGTGAAGACATCCCTCAAACTCCAGAACATGTCATGTCCTCATGGCGTGCCACTCTTATTCCCAACTCAGGCAAACAATATGACCCTCAGATACAAACTAGAGCGAAAATTATGTGGCACCCTGGAAACTTTACAACAGACTGCCTCTTACATCCAGGAGGCCAAACTGAAAATTTAAAAGATTTGGGCATATTGAAACGAACTGCAGAAGAAGAAGACGAAGACTTCCAAATTTAAAAAAAATAAAAGACAAAAATCAGCCCTTTAAAGTCATATTAGCTTCACTGTGTAATAGGGAAAACTAATAGCTCTTAAATACAGATTTCAAGGTGGAAGATTCATTTTTGCCCACCTTAGTTTAGCTGTTGTAGCACTATTGCCTCGTTATCATTTTCACAGTTATTATTAATGTTGTTGTTTTTGTTAATATTATTATCATTTCTATGAAAGGTTTGTCTATGTGTTCTAAGTGTGCTGGATGTTTATACCCCCAAGCAAACCTTAAAAGGGACATATATATATAATTCCCTATTGTATATCTCTATCCCTGACATCCTCTCTCTCTTTTTCCTTCACCCCAACAGCACAAGGTGCTGGTAGCACAAGCTGTGGCGTCAACCTGCGTACCCTTATCCGAACCCCGATCTTCAGTGATGGAAGCCACATAGTGCTGCTGACGCTACCACCAGGGACTGCACCAGGGGGCGCCAGCCGATCTCTCTTTGGAGGCGGAGGACCAATGTCCAGTCTTAGATGTGAGTGAAACCAACAGCTTTTTTCACTTTTTAAAAAGATACATTGACTTTGATAATGGCTTTCATCTCAATGTGTGATTTAAGTTAACAAAAAAAACAACAAAAAACCTCTGCTAGTTTCTCACCAACAGACAGAATCAACAGTGCCTGAGCTGACATCAAAACAACTCTATCTATATTTTTTTTGTAAAATTAAGAGGTGATCACAAAAAAGTTTCTTTCTTATTAAAGAATAAATATTTAATAATTGCATGGTATGGTAGCCTGCTTATAAAAGAAAAAAATTATTGTACATGCTGTACAATTCTTTTGTTTTTATTATTTTCCTATTTAGTTAAAACCTTCTTTTCCCTATTTTGTGACTTATTTTCCCCCCAAATATTGATAGCATTCTTTGAATGTCACTCCATATGAACTTTTTTTTATTTATTTTTTTTTTTTGTGTGCAAAATTATAGTCTACATTCCTCTTATGCAGTATTTTTTTCCACCTTGTAACGCTTCCAGTTCCGTTCATACCACTAAAATGTCTACGTTGCCTTTTTCCACAGCTTTGGCCAGTAACATGTGCTTCAGTGCCAAGACTGGTCTGTTCAGTGCACGCGTTGACCTGGTGGAGGCCCACACCAGTTCTCTTGGACGAGGCACATCTGTCACAGGTTTAGGTACGCTATGATAAAAGTTAGAATCAGCGCTTGATCATTAGAGAGGTGTTACGAGCCCATGGATTGAATTTAAAATAAGAGGAACAGATGTTTCTTGATCAATAGAAACTCAATGTGCATTCTTCTCTGATGTCATATATGTCACTACACTGTAGCCATTTTAAAGCATAAGGTTGCAATACAGACTGTCCAGTTTGTTATCCATGAGGTTTAAAATTAAAATATATGTGTAAGATGCTGTTCCTCAAGTCCCCTGAGGGAAATTCTTTTGAATCCTCAACCACTGCAGAAAAACGTTAATAACTAACTAGAGTTAACACATTTACTTATGAATGAATTACATCATCTTTTTTTTTGGTTAAACCTCAATTAAATGTTTTTCTTGTCTTTTTTGCCAAGTTGTAGACTGTGCACATTTTCATGTGATCGGATAAGACAGCAGATGAGACATTAGCCTGGGGATCCTTCCACAATATAGCCTTGCTGCTGACGACGAATGTTTAGAAACCAACTCACTCACTCACTCACACATTTTCTACGATCTCTGGCTTACATGAAATATAGCCCATGTATCACCCATGAGCTGTCCACAATATAGCCTATATAGTACTGCCGTTGGATGTCAAGCAACTAACTTGATTCAACTCTTAACTCCCTCAGCCGCGTGCTATGACATCATCAACAACCTAATTTGGATGTCCAGTGGGGAGTACATGGACCAGTTCTACAACCCGAGCAACTTGCCGCCACACCATGTCCACCTCAGGCTGGGCATCTCGGAGACTGCGCTGCCCACTGGTCTAGGTTAGTGTCACGGGCATTTGTGAAGCAACTAGAGTGAATCAGGCACAAGTCGGAATTTTTACTTTTGGAGTTATGTATAGGTAGACAAAAAAAAACACAAAACTTTTTAGCGAGTCAAAATAGATGGGCAACCAATAAAGACAGTTTAGACTTTTTAAAGTTGTCAAAGTGTATAGATTTCGGGCTTGCGCTATGATCACCTAGTACATTAGCTCTATACCTGGTACCTGATGATGATGATGATGTGTTAAGAAGCAACAAAATATTACTTTCTTATTTCTAGAACATGAAATATTTTTTTTTATTAGCAAATTATGAAGAAGGTTAGTATAGAGTGTTTTTTCTATGTTTAGACGACTTTAGTTCAAATCATAATCAGCAATTTGTGCCTGATTCACCATGGTTGTCTCACATATATATTCATAATAATTTTCGGTCACTCTGATGTGTCCTTCATAAAAGATTTTTTTAAGAAGAATATTAATAAAGAAAATCAAACGCCTATATATATATATAGATATATATTATTTACATTATTATTATTATTATTATTATTATTATTATTACTGTTATTGTTATTGCTATTGTTATTATTCTAATTATTATTATTATTGTTATTATTATTATCATTATTTTATTTTTTTTTCATATTTTTTTTATAATTGTTTTTACTATCATCATTATTGTTTTCACCCAGGAGACAACAGGCTGCCAGTAGACCTGGTCGTGAGTGCTCTGCTCCACAATGTCAGCAGTATGTGCCTGCACCAGATGACTAGCAGTGCGTCCTCGTACTGCGGCCGATCTTCATCCTCACAGCCCCAGGAGCTGCAATCAGGCGGGGCCTCTGCATTCTCTGCAGGACCCAGCGCAGCATCAGGATCAGGGTCGGGCGGAGCTGGAAGCATCGGTGGCATGGAGTCTGGGTCAGTGCTTGACGTGGTGCATCTGACGCGAGTCACTGACATTCTGGCAAGGGCCGTGGCCGACAAGGATACTCAGGCCGTCATCTGTTGCCTCGTGGTGTTGGAGGTCTGTATGTTGCTATATTTATACATAATTCTATATTAAAGTATTCACATAAAAGTCAAGGAAGAATTTCCTTGATTGTTGATTAATCAGGGAGGTAACTTATTGAAGATACAAACTCTATATACAAGTATACAAGTATACTCATTCATGTTAAGGTAGAATTGTCTGATGGTCATTGACTAGATTAGTGTCATGGGTTATTGAAGCTGTAATTCTATATAGCATGAAGTAAACGCATATAAGTCGAAGCAGAATGGTCATTGACTGATTAGGACTATGGATTATTGCAGATATAATTCTATATGTCCTGCATATCATTTGGTGACCACAAGTTATAGGTGGAGGAATTCACCTACCTTGGCTTCTCTCATTAGACACTGAACTGAACACCGGCATCGTACAAAAATTCTGTAAGGACCTAAAAGTTTAGGCAGAATTGTATATAATCCTTGATTGATTAGCGCCACAGCTTATTGAAGCTATAATTCTAAATAGAAGTATAGGCATACAAATCAAGGCAAAATTGTCTAATGGTGATTCCCTACTGTATCAGGGCAATTTTATAAGCTTTCATAAAATTAATTTTGGTATAGAAATTCTGAAGTAGGCATATTTTGTGCTGGTTGAGATCAGTAGTCAAGTTGCCTTTATATATTTTATGCCCAAATAACTAATGCTAAAGAATACTATATTTAACCAACAAAATGCAAGTTGATATAGTCAACATAGAGTCAGAACCAATATTTTTTTTCAAGGTTTTTTTTTTTTTAGCATAATATACATTTACATTCAATAATTAAATTTTCAATGGAACATTTTTTTAATATACTTTTTATTCAGTGTTTATTTCTGAAGCATATAGTAAGAGCCAATAATGTTACATTGAATATAGAAATTTTAATAGATTTTTTTTTCCAACTTTTATATTTTAAGCATATATTCAGAACCAGCAGTCCCAATACACAGCAAGACGGAGGAACAGAGCAAATGAGAGTAACAAGGTAACAACATTTACCCAGTTAGTTAGTCACCCTCAAAATAAAACAAAACCTGAGACTGAAAATAAGTTGTAGATCTCACTTGAGTCACCAGAGAGTAATCTTTGATCAAAGAAAGCAAAGCTCTCTCCAAGTTAAACTTCTTTCAAATCTTAGTAAAGGTCTTATAAGTTGATGGGACCCTAGAGTGAGATACCCAAGACTTGGCCAGTCAAATTATACTGACATCAACCCAACAAATAGGGAAACACCATGGTCGCTATAGTGGGATCCAAACTACAGGCTTCCTGCGTTGGAGTTCAATGCTCTAACTCCAGCGACACAGTGCCCAGTCAATTGAATCACTTGTCTAATACTGAGCTTTTATCACTGAAATAATGTCCATTTTCCCCCCACATTTTGTTTGTCTAGAAGACAACATTTGAAATTCAATAAATAAAAATGTACCGAAATGTTTTGTGGGGCTTAACATTTTAATGAAAGCATTGTACAGGGTAGGGAAAGGGAGTGGGGTGGGATCAATCTTGTCAAAATCAACATAAACAATCTTGCCTTGCCTCTACAGGTGCTTTTTGAAATGCCACTTAAAAATTTCTGATTAAGAATAAAATTGAAAGCACAAATGGAACAGTATTGGCGGCATGCTGACTTGTAAAGATTTCAAGAGACGAAACCAACAAAGAGATGCTCAATCAGGCCATGCGCTTTTTAAAATGTTTCATGTGATCTCTTTTTCTTTTCCAGAGAGCTCATTTGGAATCTGTTGACCAAATGTCCACTTGGTGAGGAAGACGAAACTCTGTTGCTCTCAGTGAAGACGGAGTCGTGCCACATCATCACGGTGGGACTGCAGTACCTGTACCCAACCCAGACAGAGAGGCATGGCCTGCTGTACCAACTGCTGACCTCAGGTGAGACGCGAGTGAAGGGTGGGATATGGGGAACTCTATGTATGTGTGGGTCTTTCTGAGGCCTCAACGTGGTGCTTCGGATAGCGCTTAATACAACTTTACTCTGTCTAGAGCTATATGAGATTACAACTTTACTCTGTCTAGAGCTAGATGAGATTCATTACTGTATTTGTTTCACATCAAGCTTTTACTTTTTAGAGCTTTTTTGTTGTTTTAAAGCTAAAGAGGAACATTTGTTTTGCAAAAATATCTAGTCATAAGAATCCTGGAAGGATCAAGAAGATCTTCAGCTGCAAATACCAAAATCTTGAATTAATAATTCCTTTTGTCTCAAATTTACATTGATGGAACAAGATTTAACCTCATAAGTCAGCATGTACAGCTTTCAGTATAGCTTTTACAATGTGTTACCTCCCAGTCCTACAATGTAGCCATTACTGTGCTGATGTGCCATAAAAGCAAACTCTAACACTCTAATCCCCCAGTCCTTCATGAAGTCGGAAGAGTCGCAAAGCGAATATCTCTGGTAACTTTGATTTCAAACTTTTTATTTCCATTTGGATGAACACAAAGATTTTTCTTATCTTTTGTTTCCCAAAGAAATGGAGAGCAAGTCGCTGGTGGAGCTGCGAGACATGATTTTGACTGAGTTCTCAAGCCAGCTTAGTCAACAGTTGCCGGGCTCCAGGGAGGACGAGATCTTGCAGTGAGTAACGGTTACTGAAATATATTTTGTCCGATTTTGTCTTCTATTGGTTGAGTTGGTGTTATTATAATATTAGGGGCTGAGACAGGAGTCCAGGTCTCCCCTCCCTGTCTCATGTGTGGCAGCACATAAAATTGTCAGATGTTGGTCTTAGGGCCTGTCCCCAATATAGCCTATACAGTGCTGACGTTGGAAGTAAAGCAACCAACTCCTGAAAGACATTATGTCACTGGGCTAGCAGAATGGCAAATGTGATTTTTAGTAGTTTTGTAATAATGTAAAAAAAAATGACTTTTCTCCCTTTGTTAGTACTATAAATATTATATTGTTGTGTTTCTTTAGCAAAAAAAAAAAAGAAAAATTAAATGTTGGCACCTTTTAATTTCATTTTTACTGTAACAAAGATACATAAATTAAATTTTAAGTTTTACCAACTGTTCTCTTACACTGTATTCTTTATTAATCTATTTCCTGAGTAGAATTTTATTCAGATAATTTGTTTCATATTGTGAATTTGCATTTTCTAAAAATGCCCTCTTGGTTGGGCCTGATTTTTTTTTTACTGTGGGAAATAGTTTTGACATAACCTTGTTTTTTTGCAGATGATCCGGTGAGATAGTGCACTGTGTTCTCAAACTGAATTTATTGCTTTACAATAGGACAGATTTGATTTAAAACTTCCCTAAACTTGTTGATTTTTATTTTACGCAGATAATCCTACGACTGGGTACACTATGTTCTCAAGCGTACTTGGTTAGCACTGAATTTATTGCTTTACAATAGGATTTTTTAAACTAAAATCTCCCATACCTTCTTTTTTAAAATTCAGATTATCCGATGACCTGGTGCACTATGTTCTCAAGCTGGCTGTGAAAGAGTCCTGCTCTCTCCTCAAGAGTGTCCAGTCGAGCGGAAAAGATGAATTCCAAAACAAGATCTCCAATTTACCTGTAGGTTTCGGTTTAGATTTGTTTATTTAATCTTTAACATTTTTTTTTTGTCTGGCGTAAGTTTTGTTTTTAATCTTTTTTTTTTATTCTTGACAATTTGAGACATTGTGTGTGACATTTGGAAATGTATTGGACATTTTATGAGATAATTTGTTGTCCCAATTTGATTTAGACTTTTTCGCCATTCCTTATATCTTTTTTTAAACCATGATGAGAAACTGAGTGAATGATATGTAGATAAAAACCTACAGTGCTATGGTTTATATGGCCTTGGTGAATATTCTTTGTTAGACTTGTCTGTCTTTTGTTTTAGATTGTTTCTTCTGTTTGTCTTTTAAGTTGGAATGATGTGGATCTCATTATAGACCCATCACAACAATTCCTATCACTTGAACTCTAAAAGTGGGCACACCCATTCTACTTTTCAAAATTTCTGCGACGGCTTGGGTTGAGTTGAGTTAATTGGGTTGGATTTTTAAGGCCAGTGTCAGAAGCAAGACTATATTGTGGACGGATATCAAGACTAACAATACACAATTTGTGTGTACTGCCACATAGAGATGGTGCGGGGATACCATGACCTATATTATAGTCACCCAACAACTCAGATTTAAAGAGTTAAATAAAGACTTATCCCGCGGAACATCCAAATTCCAGCTTAAACAACAAACAGACGGTTTACTACAATTGATACAATATTCCATCTGTGAATCACCAGATTGCATCCCCGGCAGTGCAGTACCTGACCGCCCTGCGCTCCTACTATCTCAAATGTGCTGTTCTGTATGAGAGGCCAGCGTCTACAGAAAGCACACCTGGGATGAGCAACATGGCAACTCCAGACAACGGCCTACAGGTAGGGCTTGCAAAAACTCCAACATTCTGCGATATGCCAATGGAATTTGAGCAATAAAAAAAAAGACAGATGGTACTTTACAAGTTTGATAAAATTATGTTTGAATTCCCAATTATGTCTTTGCAATGATATGCAATA
This sequence comes from Elysia chlorotica, assembly GCA_003991915.1. NCBI lineage: Eukaryota > Metazoa > Mollusca > Gastropoda > Plakobranchidae > Elysia > Elysia chlorotica. The sequence continues at coordinate 284,201 of RQTK01000495.1, forward strand.
TGCACAGGTTTTATATGGTGACTTATAGATTTAGGTCACATTTTGTCCACAGAAAAGAAACTTTGTTTCGATTTAAAAAATTGCTTCAGAAAATGCTGTTTATCGTCTAAAAATATTTTGCTCTACCATTATCTCAGGAGATCCAGAGGAAAGTCCTCAGGCTGTCTGCCAAGATGATTGAGGGCGCGTGTGAAGTCCTGGAGTGCTACCTGGAGACCTGCCGAGCCGTGCTGGGTGGACTGGCGGGACCCGGCAGCACAAGTGGTGCGGACAGTGGGCGAAACCTGACCTTCAGCCCGGAAGATCTCGAGGCCTGGTTGACCGGTCTAGAACGCCTGGCCAAGAGCACAGTGCTCGGGTCCCTCATGCCTGTCCTAGTCACAACGCTGACACACCGGAACCTGCGGTGCTTGGAGCTGGCCGAGACGCTGATGCCCTCGCTGGTCACTCTAAGTCTGCTGGCTAGTCAGGTGAGGCGCAGGTTTGGGCCGTCAAAGGGGGGGAATGGACAATGTGGGGTTTGATGTGGCTAAAAAATTTGAGTTTCCTTGCTCTTATTTAGGGGAATATATTTATGGTGATTGAAAATGTTTGGCAATTCCTTTGTTTGAGAATTCAGGGAAAACAGATTTGGTGATTTTAAATGCTGAGCATTCACTTTGATTGGTAATTTATCAGATAATGATAAAGTTTGCTTTAAATGTTAGGCTACCTTTTTGGTTGTGAATTCATCAGAGAATGGTCAAGGTGGTTTTTAATACTAAGCAACCTCTTTAGTTTGGAAATCATGGAATATGGTTAAGGAGATTCTAAAATGGTGAGTAACCTCATTAATTAAAAATTCAGGGGGACAAGTCTAGGGGAAAAAGTTATGGTGACTTCTATGTTTCAGAATTCAGGGGAGGACAGTTGTGGTGATTTGAAATGTTAAGCAATCTCTGGGTTATTGCAGATTCTGGAGGGAAAAAAAAATACATTTCATAAATGATCAATATTGAAAGTGAATTACTATTAAATGAAGAAAGGTTGTCTTTCAGCAGGTTTTTTTCGTATTTTTTTTTAAATTTAAAGATATTACATGGGCAATTTTGAAATTTTGGTTCTTATGAATTTTCTTTTAAAAGTTTTCATTACTTAGGAAAATATGTGGTATATCTTCTTTTCTGACAGGCCGCTCTGCTGATAAAAAACCAGGAAATGTCTGCTGCAAGCAATTCAGACTCTTCGCCTGATGTGGACTTGGGCTCAGCATCTGACATGGCCGATCTGATTGGAGAGGCTATCAGTGCAGAATTGTGAGTCTCTTAATGTGTTAAGTTCACGGCAATCACCTCAGTAAAAGACATATTCAAGGTTTTCTCTATACCGGTACATTACATACAAGTAGAGGTCCTACTGATGCAAGTAATAGAGCGTTGGTCTCCCAATCGGGCAGTTTGTCCACGAGTCCTTGTTCCCCTGCACTGTCTTTGTGTGGCTGCAGAGGTTGGACGTTAAGGAACCAACTGAACTCAACTAATCTCCTTAATCACCTATAACAATGGACTGGTTATATACATTTAATCAACTCAAGCATTATGGCGTGAGCTGGCATAGCATTGGGCTTCTCTTTGGTGTGTATGTGCTGTTAATTAATATTAAACATTAAAAGGTGTACCACAAAAGAAGACCACCAACTACCTGCACAACCCTCACAAACATAGTGGCTTATCTTTACTCTGTTTCCACCAACCACCCAAACACCCTCACAAACTTTACTCTGTTCCACCAACCACCCTAACACCCTTACAAACATAGTGGCTTATCTTTATACTGTTTCCACAACCAACAACCACAGTGGCAGTGAGGATGGAGACGAAGGCTTCCTGACGGGCATCAAGATTCCAACCCCGTGGGCGTCTGGCAAGACAGTTGAGACGATCCATCCGGTGCGGGACAACTACAAGTTCAAGGAGACGATACACATACCTGGGGCTCGGTGTCTGTACCTCAGATTTGACCCTCGATGCTCCTCGCAGTACGACTACGACAAGGTGAGAAAATAACGACTTTTGTGTCATGTCTAGTTTTATGATATGGAGCCACATGGGCAACCTCCACTTTCATTGTCTCATGTCTACTTTTATGAACTAGGAGTTTTGCAAAAAATATCTTTTTCTCCTTAAAAAAAAACAACAAACATTAATTGAAATTCAAAACATGTTAAGATCTGGCAAATTGAGTCTACCTTTGTTTAACAAAAATGGCTAAAAAATTGAAATACAATTGAAACTGGATTGTGAAATAATTTCACCATGTCTAAGTGAGCCAAACATTTCTTGCACTATTTCTTGACGTAATATAAGTATTGGAGCATTTCTGGTAATTATCACTAGAATTGATAACAAAAATATATCAATTTTTTTTTCTCTTTCATGAAGGTTATTGTGTACGCCGGTCCAGGGATACAGGGGAAGAAAGTAGTTGAGTACGGCGGAAACTCTTTTGGTTACGGAAGCCGCAGCGTTCTGGGAAACGGCTGGCCGAAAGATCTGGTCAAGGTCAGTATAAGTAAAAAGTAAAGTTTGTCGATTTTTTAGGCAAATGATGTTGTGCGGTAGGTTGCCATTTCTTTCCTGCAGCATTTTACTTTTGCTGTGGTTTAAAAGCCCTAGCAACCAATTCTGTGCTGGGTTGAGTATAAAAGCTGTAAAGTAACTATTTCTGAATTTGACAGTGTGTATTTCTCATGAAATATATTTCGCTTTCTTTGAATATCTTATTGCTCTCACCGCATAGGATCCTCCTTGGAAACCTAGGCTTTATTTGTGTTATTGTTCAGACTCTCAATGTACCTCGCCCTTCTGGTTTTATTCTTTGAGATCTTAAATTCATACCTGGTCCAAACCGAGAGTGCTTTGTTTAGGACAAACTCATTGGCAACTACTTATAAACTACTTTTAAAATTTGTTTTCCCATTACTAGTTTCAGTTGGGTTTTTTTTTTTCCTGAGCCTGGTGTGCATTGATTGTGAACTGTGAAAATCTTTTAAATGATGGTAATAATTATTCAGAAAAAAAAAGTTTTCATATCAAAGGCCTTTCATTATGTCAAGTGAACTTTGTTCAAGAATGAACGCTCAATATAGATTAACTTTGCACCTGTATAATCCTTTCCATTCAACGCTTCTTTTTAAAAAAAAACTTTTCCTTCCGTGTGTTCTTGAACAGGTTGAGGGAGACACTGTAACCCTGACATTTGAAATGCGCAGCGGTCGTGAACACAATACGCCAGACAAGGCAATGTGGGGATTTGCTTGCACGATAAGAGCCCAGGTAAGTAGAGAGTAAAATGTACAGTTTTCCCATCACGCTGCACACATGTTGTGAAAAATAGAATATTAATTTACCAGTAATTTGTTTTAGTTAATAAAAAAAGCGCATTTTACCTTAAAATTTACCAAACTGATTTAAGAAAACGCATTGGTATGCTTATGGCAAAATTCACATCTCAGATGATTTTGGTATGCTAATGTCAAAATGGCATATATCTCTGATGATTTTTATATAATAACTTATGTCAAAATGACATATATATCTGATGATTTTGATATATACTTATGTGAAAATGGCATATATCTCTGAACTCTGATTTTCTGCCAGGAGTCGACGGAGGAGATCACGCCTGGCCTACCGTTCCTGTCAGACCTGGCCCTGGGTCTCTCCGTGCTGGTCTGCACCGAACTGACCATCCTGTATCACGGCGCAGCACCAAGCCAGGCGGAGCTTGACTGCCAGCATCTGCTCAAGGCCAGGATCCTGCAGAGGTTAGCCTAGCACCTTGATCATGATAAACATTGAATACTTGTGCTAACCAGTAGAAGCCCTTAACAGGAGCATGCTATGACATTTATAAGTGTTGCTTTAAAAAATAGTTTGTTTTGATGTTGTTAAATCTACCCTATCATAAGCTAAGCGGTAGAGCATGGTGCTTCTATTCAAGAAGGCCCAGTTACAATCTTAGATTGGGCAAACTTATCCCCATCCCACCTATCCCAAGCTCTATTGTATTGAATTTCCTTTCTCTCTCTTCCCCTCATCTAACAACATTTATTTGTCTGATTTCATCCTGTACTGATTGGGTTGATGTTAGTATAATGTGAGTGGTTAAAACAGAAGTCCTTGTATCCTTGCACTGTGTCTGTGGGGCAGCAAGTAAAATTGCATGATGTTAGTCTTGGAGTCCGTCCATGATGTAGCCTAGTTTCTAACATTGGTTTTAAGAAACCAACAAACCAACTTACATAATTTTATAAGATAAGATAAGATAAGATAATCTTTATTTGTCCCTTTGAGGGAAAATCGATTTGGACATGTTACATGTATTTCACACAGATAATTATAATAAAAATAAACATAGTTACACAAAAAATAAAAACAAAAGAATTTTTGGAAAAATTAGAATCAATACAAATTTTTGGAGAAACATTGTACATTACATTAATATGAGTGATGGCTCTTTATTGCATACTGTGGAAACAAATATTAAGTTTAACCAAAATATGGATTCCTAAACTTCCCTCTTTAAAAAAAATTTTTTTTTTTTTATACCAGATGTGCTTGGCCGTCAGATTTGAGTATAGCTGAGGAGAAACTTCCCGGTTCAGTACTGTTTACTCGAACATGCACACCTGCATCAGCGAAATCCACCAAAGACGCCGCGGGGATAGCAAAAGAGAGGCAGTCGCAAGGAAGTGTCGTGTCAAGCGGCCTGCCTCGTATCAAACTCTCCACTGCGATCTTAGACAAGCTGCGCAAGATGGCGAAAAGACAGCAGCCCTTTCGGCTTCGTGTGTCGATCAAGTGGGTTGCTACTCTTATATAAGAGAATTTTTATTGAGTATCATTGTAATGTAGAAATGAAATATAGTAAGGTTGCAGTTGGAGCAATGTTTAGTGTGCATATCCCACTGTGATAAATCAGTTATCTTGTATAGCCCAATGCACTAAAGCTTGAATAACCTGTGTTATTACAGTTGGTGTGTATAACCTACTGCTCTAAAACAGTTGCAGTTTAATGTGACTGGCTGTGACAGGAGTCATGGTATCCCCGCCCTGTCTTGTGTGTGGCAGCACATACAATTGTCAGACGTCCGTCTTGGGGTCCGTCCACAATATAGCCTATATAGTGCTGATGTTGAACGTTAAAACCAACTCAACTCAATTCAATTCTAAAACAGTTGGTAAGTATAACCTGTTGAGCTTTCACAGATAGCCCATCATGCTGCTCTATGTGTGTCCCTTGCAGGTCTGCCATCCAACCCGAACTCCTTGAGGAGTGTGTTGTATCTGCGGTGCTGACACACCTGGGCCTCGTCGACTTGGTCCTGGATCTGAACAGCCTGGAGACGAGACCTGGAGGGGAGGAAGAGCTGGCCGCCCTCACCACCATCCTGGATGAAATCTATCGCAGGCTGGAGGTGCTTATGCGGAAACTGCAGGTACGCCACGTCACCTCCTGAAAAACTGAGACATATCACAGCAAACAATGTCATATATAAAAAAACTTTAAAGCTAAAACTAGAGTCATTTAGATTACAAATTTAAGTTTATTATCATAAGTTATATGTGGATTATATGTTTATTTCTTCAATGAAACTTTTTGTGTATCTGAAGAATTAAAGAGATATCAATGCTGTTTATTTTACTAAAGCCGTATCTGTAGTTACTGTTGCCAGCCATGTAGTACAAGTACAGTTCATCACTAGACTAGTAGGAGAGCCTATCTCAGAGATAGTAAATTCTTTTTTACTTCACTAAAAGAAAACAAAAGTAGAATTTGTTCTACTAATACAATTTATTTTCTAAATCATGTCAAAATGATAAATATATGAGATGAGCTAGCTCAGTTTCATGTCACTTTGCTCACAATTACTATTTGTTGTCCTGGTCCATCTATAACCCACATCTCACATCATGTAAAACTGTTCCTCTATTCACCAACATTATTTTGCACCTCTGGTTTGTCTAGAACTATAACCCGCACTCAGGTAATGTAAAACTGTTCCTCTATTCACCAACATTATTTTGCATCTCTGGTTTGTCTATAACTATAACCCGCACTCAGGTCATGTAACACTGTTGCTCTATTCACCATCACTAATCACTATTAACTCTCCTGAACTGTCTTAACTATCACCCTCACCCAGGTGATGGCCGAACTGGAGAAGCGCTGGGAGATCGATGTCGAAGATCATGTCATCCAGACGCTAGAGTCCCTGACGGATAAAGACGCTGCAGATCCAGGGGCAAGCAACTCTAGCAACCTCAACAGCGTCGATCAGCCAGAGCCGCCATTCTTCCACGACTACCACCTGCAGGAACTGCGGCACAAGGAGCTGGCACTGCTGGCCTTCCTCAGGGACGTGCCCATGGACAGTGAAGACATGGAGACTACAACCAAGAGCTTGTTGTTAGTTCAAACATAGTTAGAGTCGCTAAGAATTAGGGTTAAGTTCAAATTGCAAAGAAAATTTGAACTCTCAAGATTTAGAATTTTTGGAGCGATTTTGCGCTGTTCCATTTTCCTGAAAGTTTTAGCGCATGCCTCTCAATTTTTGTAAAGCTGAAATTTAAAATTTTAACAGATAATGTGCATATTGAATATGTAGTGGTCGCACAAGTTAAATTGGTTGAAAACTAACAGAGATAATGTGTTTTGGAGGCCACTTCCACAGGCATGCTATCAGTTAAAGTCTCAAAGAAATAGTTTTAGTGAAAATACGACTTGGAAAAAACTACAAAGAGCTTGCTGTTTATTCAAACTTACTTAGAATCACTATAAAATATGTTTAGTTACAGTAACAAAGAAATATTTTAAGTTTAAGTCGCAAAGAAATATGTTAAGTTTAAGTCACAAAGAAATATGTTAAGTTTAAGTCGCAAAGAAATATGTTAAGTTTAAGTCTCAAAGAAATATGTTAAGTTTAAGTCACTAAGAAATATGTGACGTTTTCAAAACAATTTTTTTTTCCAGAAACAAATTTGAGGAGAATGTGTCACAAAGAATTTGAGTGATAATGTGTTGTATGGACGACCATAAAGAACTCGCTATTTGTCCAAACCTAGTTAGAGTCGTTAACAAATATGTTTGGTTAAATTCCAAAAGAAATGTGTGAAGTTTTCAAAACAATTTTTGTTTTCAGAGACAAGTTTGAGGAGAATGTGTCCGTTTTGAAGGAGAAACGCACCATCGCCACGCGTGGCACTTCGGAAAGAGCAGAGACAGAGGAAACGATCAGCCTGGGCAAGACGCGTCAAGTCGTGGCGGGGATTCTGTCTCGCCTGGAGCTCTTGCTTCACGTGACCAGCATCCCCGTGGACGTCCAGACCTCCGTGCTGCCGAGAACCATCTCCAGTTGCTCCAGCGACGCGGTTGCAGACAGGCAGATCATGATTTGTTCGGACTCGGACGTGGCCATGGCGGGCCAGTCCTTCAGCCGCAGTTTGTCTGCGCCCGTGGGTGAGATGGCCCAGCCCAGCGACTGGAAGCACGGCCACTCGAGGTGGAGGAGCCACAGGCACAAACACACCAGGGCTGGGATGGATAAGGTGGGTTAATAGGCAGTTTTCTTTACATCTCTCTCTCTCATTCTTACTGGAGTGTTTGATCTGACTCAGATTTTTTTATTACTATTTTAGCAGCGGAACCTCGGCCAAACCGTTCTAAGCTTATTAATAATTAAATTAGCGAATAAGTATGCGCTCTAGTCTGCTAGCTTTTATATAAAAATAATGAAATTAGATCTTGATCTAGCTAACCCCAATTTTGGGGGTCCGAATGTATATGATTTAGGTAGGATCTTAAAAAGTTCAGGATTTTTCTGTATTGCTAGTCTTACAAAGAAAATAACCCACTGTTTCTGTATTTTGTTTGTTTTTTTCTCTCAGATGCCTTGGAGCATGGCCACCCTTCTCTCCGACCTGCTTGACGACGGCGATGACAGTGACGGAGAGAGAGACCGGTCACCGCAGGCCACGGTGATGGACCAGCTCTTCGCCTTCATCGGCAGCGACCCGGAGAAAGCCGTCTCCTGCCAGAAGTTCCTTCAGGCGGCCGAGGAAAGACGCAGGCGGGGAATCTCCCGGCGAATGGCCCTGGACCACATCAAAGACTTGCTGGCCGCGGCCGCTACTGTAGGGGGCGCAACTCACCTCGTGTCCGTCGCTGCATCGGTCCTACGCCACGGGCCGAGGGTTGAGGAGCTCCTGTGTGGGGGGATGGTGGAGCACGTGCAGGAAGCGTTCGCTCAGGCCATGACCTCTGTGGTACAGCTGGCCGCGCAGAACCCGATGGCCAGCGCCAGCAGTATAGGTCTGCTTTGTACGATACCGTACACCAGGTGAGTACATATATACACAGAGAGGATTTTGCATATGTTCTTCTTCTTCTTTTTCTTCTTCTTCTTCTCCTGCTCCTCCTCCTCCTCCTCCTCTTCTTCTTCTTCTTCTTCTTCTTCTTCTTCTCGGGCTCCAAGACGGACGTCTGACAATTGTATGTGCTGCCACACGCGAGACAGGGCGGGGATACCATGACTCCTGTCTCAGCCGGTCACATTATCGGGATAGTTAAGGTGGTAGCTTCCCTGTTTAAACCATAGTACAAACTCTGTCTGAAGATTGGTCAACTGCCTTAATTTAATTTTTAAAAATAGAGTGGGCATGCATCAGGTTAGTTCCCCGTAGCTCTATGAGCTCTTTTGTGAAGCGTCTGACTTAATCTATAATCTCTGATATGGGCCTGCTATGTACAATACCTTACGCCAGTCTGCCTTCATAGTCACCTTTCTAACATAAAAATTCACAGAGAGACCAAAATAACACTGACTCAGCATAAGAATCTTTGAATAATTCCCCATCTGTCTGTTCCATTACAAAAAAGTTGCCTCGGCTAAATTTATTTTATTTTAAAAACCCCTACTTTTAGCACACAAATAAAGAACAACGAACACAAGTTTATTAATTTTCTTTCATTTTGTAAAACCTGCTGATTTTAAGACAAATCATTATGTTGGCAATGTGATGCAATTCATTCAGTATAGGGCTGCTTACTAGGTCAGTATTTCATCCTATAGAAATAAGGCTCATTATTATTATCATTATTATTATTATTATTAATTTTATTATTATTATTATTATTATTTTTATGACTATTATCATAATATACATTCCTCACAATCCCTCCCCCATCCCGCCAATTCACACCAGAGCTGAAGAGAAGTGCCTGGTGCGGTCTGGTCTGGTCCACCTGCTTGATCGTCTGTGCAGCCTCGGTAACCACAGAGCTGACGGTCTGGGCGCCGAGACTCAGACACCTCGACAGAAAGTCTCTGCCCTGGCCTGGGCTGGTTTCCAGGTGTTGGCCTCGCGATGCGTTAAGTGGGAGAATGAGGACGGTTAGTACAGGGATAGTATTATTAATATAGAAATTAGAACTTTGCATCAAGTGGGAGAATGAGGATGGTAAATGCAGGATGTTATTATTAATAAAAATATTAGGACTTTGCATTGAGTGGGAGAATGAGGACGGTTATTCCAGGGATAGTATTATTCATATAGATATAAGAACATGGTATCAAGTGGAAGAATGTGGACAGTTAGCACAGGGATGTTGTTCTTGATATAGATATTAGTGGAAGAATGAGCAGGGTGGGTAGAGGGATATAGATCGTGCAGAAGTCTGTGTGTCCTAATGTCAGCAACATCACTTGATCTACTCTGTATATAAAGTAAGCTTAATCTTAATTTTGGTTACCCAAACTAGTCTTCTATTTTACAAGGATTTGATAACAGATTTTGGATTCAGGATTTTCACATGGTTCTGAATGTCCCAGAATTTAGAAATTTTGTTGTTTTGTCCTGGAAATCCGGGCTTTCTACAATTTGCCATGAAATATTAATTATAGCAATTATAAGTAACATAAAAACACATTTTGTACGTTTGAAATAAGTCTATGAAAGTATTTGAGGAATAGGACCCTCTTATTGCAACTTGTAATACATAAACATAAACATAATGTAATATGTCCATCTAAATATGTACATTACTCTACTCCCCCAGGCTCCGAGGTGGAAGAGCTCGAACACTCGGGCCTCGCCAAGCAGGTGTCGATGCTTCTGACGCACCACCTGGCCCGCGCCACGGAAGGAATCGGCAATGCGATGGCCGGCACTGAGGCCCTGCAGGAAGTGCTCAGTCTGCTCAACAATCTGTCTCGGTGAGTGGGACAAATAGAAGTAGTTACAAGTAGTTGGGAGTGCAGTGGCCTATTGGTATAAACAATGTTCTTACTTCGGGCAGCAAGGTGATTTGGTGTTGACGCAATGCATCTACTAGGATGTAAGTGATTGAGAGGGAAATAAATAAATGAGAAGCGGCAAATACAAACTGCAAATATAAATCTAGCTTGTGTGTATGCAAGATGCAGATAGATAACAAAAATATGTGATGACTCAGACTGGAAGGAATTTAAACCACATTGTCCCTGCTACACCCATTCACTTTGCATTTATAGGACAAGTGTGTTGACCACTCATCAGCAAGTAGTAGTAATTCAACGTCACAGAGTTTTAGGAAATTTGTATAGTTTATTTATAGCATCAATTAAAAATAAGCTTTTTTTGTTGTTGATGCATACGATACTTGTGGATTTATTTGAGATGAAAGTTTTTTTGCCTGACTTGCCATTTGTTTGAAAATGTTGGTGTCTTATTTTTGTTATGAAAAAAACCACAACATAAAGCATTGTTCCGCATGCAGATAATTAATTTGTCAAGTGATATTATCATGAGTTGGTAGGAAGTTCAACTTTGATTGATTGCCTGTTATCTTCTTTTTTGTTCTATTATCCTTTAGGAGCAAGATGGGCAAAGCCATCCTGAGTCAACCAGCCTGTGTGTCAAAGCTTCTGTCCCTCTTACTGGATCAAAGGTAGGTGCAAATAGCAGAAAAAAACATTGCGATTATTTTGGAAGATAAACTCAACAGAGTCCCATCGCACAGATGTAAGCAGTGAAATAGACATTTTATTTTAAAGATATTCAGTCTTTATTGGTTCAAAAGTTAAGAATTTTGGAAAAACCCTAAAAAAAAGGGGCTGTTTCATGTGCAGTGCTGGCAAAATACTGTGACTCCATTGAGTCAAAGACCTTTTTCATATTTTTTTTTCTGTCTCGTGTGTGGCAGCACATAAAATTGTCAGATGTCAGTTTTGGGGTCCGTCCACAATATAGCCAGTATGGTGCTGATGTTGGACGTTAAACCAACTCAACAACAACATCTCTCAATCTCTCACGATCTAGATTTAGATCTAAACTAGCCCTTTAAATTTCGTTGACAGTCTTCCATTTTACTCAAGCATTCCATCTCTCTATGTGTCTCTATTCCGTCTAGTCTTCTTCCATTTTACTCAAGCATTCCATCTCTCTATGTGTCTAGTCTTCTTCCATTTTACTCAAGCATTCCATCTCTCTATGTGTAGTCTTCTTCCATTTTACTCAAGCATTCCATCTCTCTATTCTGTCTAGTCTTCTTCCATTTTACTCAAGCATTCCATCTCTCTATGTGTAGTCTTCTTCCATTTTACTCAAGCATTCCATCTCTCTATGTGTAGTCTTCTTCCATTTTACTCAAGCATTCCATCTCTCTATGTGTAGTCTTCTTCCATTTTACTCAAGCATTCCATCTCTCTATGTGTAGTCTTCTTCCATTTTACTCAAGCATTCCATCTCTCTATGTGTAGTCTTCTTCCATTTTACTCAAGCATTCCATCTCTCTATGTGTCTCTATTCTGTCTAGTCTTCTTCCATTTTACTCAAGCATTCCATCTCTCTATGTGTCTCTATTCTGTCTAGTCTTCTTCCATTTTACTCAAGCATTCCATCTCTCTATGTGTCTCTATTCCGTCTAGTCTTCTTCCATTTTACTCAAGCATTCCATCTCTCTATGTGTCTCTATTCTGTCTAGTCTTCTTCCATTTTACTCAAGCATTCCATCTCTCTATGTGTCTCTATTCCGTCTAGTCTTCTTCCATTTTACTCAAGCATTCCATCTCTCTATGTGTCTCTATTCTGTCTAGTCTTCTTCCATTTTACTCAAGCATTCCATCTCTCCATGTGTCTCTATTCTGTCTAGTCTTCTTCCATTTTACTCAAGCATTCCATCTCTCTATGTGTCTCTATTCTGTCTAGTCTTCTTCCATTTTACTCAAGCATTCCATCTCTCCATGTGTCTCTATTCCGCCAGACCGTCGCCCAAGCTGGTGCTGATAATCCTGCAGCTGTGCCGGGTGTCTCTCCCGCTGATGAACACGGAGGACTGTGAAGAGGTTGCGCTGCCTGCACGGGCATCCCAGCTAGTATATATATATATGACAGAAGCTTGGGAGTACATGTATAACATGGATATATGTGTAGCAGTCAAGCTACGTGGCATAGTATTGTGTGTGCCTTTGTATATGACTGTCAGACTCTTTTGAGTACATGACTGGCATAGTATGAAGCCATATTTAGCACAAGGATTGAAAAACCTACTTGTGTCTGTAAACTGAAAATGGTCTTACAAATTTTTCTTGTTGTAATTGTCCTTTGAAAATGAATGTCAACTTAAAACCTTAAAATGTTGTTTATCCTAATATATGCCTACAGAGGTGATAAATGTGTTTGGCAAAGTGAACTGAATTTTGTTATCATTGTGTGTCACCCCACCAGGTGACCAAGTTCTGTTGTCCAGTCGCTCGCCATCCCAGGATTCCTCTGGATCAGGGCGTGTGATCAAGCCTGGCGACCCGGACAAGCTGGACGACCTTGACATTCAGCGTGGGAAGTTGTCCGTGTTTGTCCACAAGCGGCAAGACCAGGTGTCTCACGACATCATCCAACTCCTGCTCAAGTAAGACTGGGTGAACTGTGTAGTGTGTAATGTGTGCAGCGTGTATGATATTCAGGGTGCAGTGTGTAAAGTGCTTGCATTATTGGTAAGTGCATAGTTTGTGGGATGTGCAGTATGTAAAATTGAAGTGTGTGTAGTATTGTGTACATGTGGCATGTGCTGCGGGGAGGATGTGTGACAAGTTTAAAAGTATAATGCTGTGTTATTCTTTAGATATTGAGAATAAATCATTGCACCATAATCAAAAAGCTGTATGATAATATTTTAAAGCATTTTAGGAAACAATGTGGTGCGAGAAAGTGGTAAGCTGAAGAGGTGTTTTTTAGCTTTTTTGTAGTCCAAACTTGAATCTAATCAAAACTTCTCTTTGTAAAAGCTATGCAGTTTTAGTAATAATTGTGAAATTGAAGAAACTCTCATATTTGCCACACGCACAAAAAATCGTCTGAATGAATTTGTACGGTGACAATATCAAGGATCTAATTATTCTTTTTTTGTTGTTGTTAAAATTAGAAATTGCTGATTCAAAAGGTTCTGACTAATTGTAGCAATAATCAAAAAGTAAATGAATGGTGTGACATGTTTCTTTCACTTTATGGGCAGGTTGTTAAGCTATAATTTTTATTTTATGTCTGTTGTCAGAAAGAATGTTTTCACTAGATAACCTCTAATTTAACCTCGTTTTTTAGTTTCACCTCATATGTGATTGAAAAAACAAGCATTAAAATTGCCTGAGTAATGTGAAATTTTTTTTACCATCTTTATCTATGTATGCAGCTGTGACACACGCCCAGTGCGCCTTTCTGGAACCGCCAACATGGAGAAAGTCCGAGCATTGGACCGGGAGATTAACAAGGTCAGACACAGTCTTGTTTTTTTTTAAAGTGATCTTGAAAGATGTTGTTACTTACAAATTGCTTCGTTGGTTTCTTTGAGCTGACATCCATTGTCAGGAATTATACTACTATGTTGGTTTCTTTGAGTTAATGTCCATTGTCAGGAATCATACTGCTATGATTTATTGTGGACTGTCCTAAGACTACGATCTTTATAATATTGCATGCTGCCAATTAGAGATGGATTATGGTTCCAGGACTTGTGTCTCAGCTGGTCACATGATACCAACACTGACCCAACCAGTAGGGATTGAACCAGTGGCCTTCTGCTCAGAAGTTGCATGTTTGAATCGTAACAAAAAATTACTTACTCAGTACATGACGTTTGCTGGAGATTTGAGAAGTCTTGAAGAAGGTATTCAGCAGAAAAGGCTATATAAGCAGTCAATTTTATTGCATTCCTATAGTCTAATTAAGACTTATGCTAAAATAAGTGACATATTGTTGTAATGCTGAAAATGAGATCCATCAAACTAAACTTTCAGATTAAAAATGTGCTAATAGAATTTTGCTTCATCTTGGTAGAAACTTGTGTCTGATTTGAAGGAGAAATAAGGAAATAAATCAATTCTTATTGAATATCTCAAAGGTAGTGAAAAAAGACATTAGGCAAAATCGTAGCACAGTGATGATATGATATTTTTTTTGCTTAATTTGACAGGCGGGCAAAGTGGAGCTGACCACAGAAGATGCAGTGAGCGCGTTCAAGAAAGCGTTCAAGTGGGCTCAGCTCGGCCTCGTGGTGTCCACAGCGCCACCTACAGAAAGCAACGCGCCCGAGAGCAGCAACGGAGCCGACAAGAAGAAACTAGCCTCAGAGGTGATCTGCAAGGAGAAGAACTCAGAGTTGGCCAGGTGGGTGCTTTTCATTCATTTCAGCTGAAAATATTTAGTTTGTTTTCGCGTATAGCAAAATTTAGGAAAAAAACAGTAGAAAAATTATACCCTAAAGAGGCAGAAACACTATATAAAGTGCATGTGGCTAGACACTCTTGTCTTTGAAATGTAGCCAGCTACAACAAAATTTGAGATGTTTTTTTCTCAGTTGAGTAACAGCTCTGATATATGCCTTTCTTTATATATATTAAAAATGATTTAATGGTACTGAAGTGTTATATTCAATTGTGTTAATTATATCATTTATTTACAAGCATTTCTCCATGATTCTGAGCATTTATATATTTTTATTGTTCTATTTTGCTATTTCTTAACTTGAGTTTTACCATGATTCTTAGTTAAAATATTCACTTGCCATCAAGTCTTTCTCTTTGCATCACCCAATCCCTTAAGCCATAATTTCAAATTAATGTAGTGGGTGTATCTTGCTATCCTGAGAGAGAAAGAGAGACGTTTATGATGTTTATACAAATAATGTGTCAATATGTATCAGGGCTGCTACTCTTCCTCAGTCACAGAAACCTGCGGGTATTTTCTGGGGTCGCGGTTGTTGGTTCGCTGATGTATGCTTTCGCGTATTTTCGTATGCTTTTTTTCCCTCAAATACGCAGTGAATAGTAAAACAAAGAAATAAGAGAAGACGAAGGACATAGGTGTCCAAAGATGATCTAATCTCTTGTATTTTTGCCATACTGTGAAGGGCCTAGTTAAAAAGGCGTTGCAACCATGATAACAATGGTTGGAGTCTTGTTTGGGGGATTGATGACTACCCCTGCTATAACAAGAACTATTAGGGAAAAACAAGAGATGTTGTAATTAACAAAATTGTTTTGTAAAGTGTATGCATTCTTCATCGTACCCCCAGAACGGATCCAGTGAGGGCTTTCATCAGTGGCCACGTGGCCAACGCGATGGCGGCCGAGGTGATAGCCCTGCTGCACAACCTGCTCTCGGCACAGACAAACTCGACTGCCCAAACCTGGTCCCAGGCCGTCCAGAGGGTATGTGCAGCAAAGAAGTTTTATCAGTAGGGCTTTCCTTCATTCACAAGTTACATTCCTGACAAAAGTATTTCCATTACAGCCATAATCAGTAGATTTCCTTAATTCAAGAGCTTCATTCTTGACAGAAATATTTCCATTACAGCCATAATCAGGAGAGATTTCCTTAATTCAGGAGTTACATTCCTGACAGAAATATTTCCATTACAGCCATATTCAGTAGAGATTTCCTTAATTCTAGAATTACATTCCTGACAGAAGTGTTTCCATTGCAGCCATAATCAGTATATTTACTTAATTCAAGAGTTACATTCCTGACAGGAGTATTTATATTAGAGCCATAACCAGTAGAGATTTCCTTCATTCAAGAGCTACATTCCTGACAGAAATATTTCCATTACAGCCATAATCAGTAGAGATTTCCTTAAGTCAAGAGTTACATTCTTGACAAAAGTATTTCCATTACAGTCATAGTCAGTAGAGATTTCCTTAATTCAAGAATTACATTCCTGACAAAAGTGTTTCCATTACAGCTATTTTGTTTTCAGCAAGAATATTATATATGAAGTAACAAGAGTAAATCAGGCATAAGTCGCTGATAAACATTTTGAGTAGAGCCCTTTGAACATTGAAGAACTACTATTTATTGACCTTTTGTAATTTTATGGATTTAAAAAATTTATCTTTGATTGTAGAAATTATAGAATTATAATTTTTTCATCTCTGATGCTTCTTTACACAGTATTAACTACTCCAATAGTCCAAATATCAACTTTCGCCGGATTCACCCTGGTTGCTTCATATATTTATGATGATTTGTATTTATATAAGGAGAATTTGAATTTGAAATTTAGTCTGAAAGAAAGGTAATGATTGATTTAGATCTAGCCAAATTTTAGGTTCTAGATTAAGCTCAAATAGTTCTACTCTTGTATATATCTCCAAGGTTTTGGCCAATGCTCCCTTCTGCTAGCTCAGTGATGATACCATGCATAACTAACTCACATTCACAATCTTTCTGTCTGTGAATCTGACAAGGTTCTGGCCAATGCTCCCTTCAGTAGCACACCAGTTGGTGTTTTCCTTGCAAAGTTTTTCTCTCTTCTTTTAGCTTAAGTGATAATATCATGCCTATTAAAAACTCATCATCATTTCTCTCAGTGTTTTGGCCAATGCTGTCCTAGATCTGTGCTGGATTCAGTGACATAATGCATAAAACTAACTCACCATCTTGTTGTCCATGTATCCCGTATCAAGGTTTTGCCCAATGCTCTCCTGTGCTGGATCAGTGACATCATGCATGTAACTAACTCACCATCTTGTTGTCCAATGTATCCCTTATCAAGGTTTTGGTCAACGCTCTCCTAGATATGTGCTGGATTCAGTGACATAATGCATATAACTAACTCATCATCTTTTCGTCCATGTATCCCTTATCAAGGTTTTGGCCAACGCTCTCCTAGATATGTGCTGGATCAGTGACATCACGCGTATAACTAACTCACCATCTTTTCGTCCATGTATCCCTTATCAAGGTTTTGGCCAACACTCTCCTCTTCTGGATCATGCATATAACTAACTCACCATCTTTTTGTCCATGTATCCCTAATCAAGGTTTTGGCCAACACTCTCCTGTTCTGGATCATGCATATTACTAACTCACCATCTTTTCGTCCATGTATCCCATATCAAGGTTTTGGCCAACGCTCTCCTGTTCTGGATCATGCATATAACTAACTCACCATCTTTTCGTCCATGTATCCCTTATCAAGGTTTTGGCCAACGCTCTCCTGTTTTGGATCATGCATATAACTAACTAACCATCTTTTTGTCCACGTAAACCTTATCAAGGTTTTGGCCAACGCTCTCCTAGATATGTGCTGGATTTAGTGAGATCACGCGTATAACTAACTCACCATCTTTTCGTCCGTGTATCCCTTATCAAAGGTTTTGGCCAACGCTCTCCTAGATATGTGCTGGATTTAGTGAGATCACGCGTATAACTAACTCACCATCTTTTTGTCCAATGTATCCCACATCAAGGTTTTGGCCAACGCTCTGTCGGGCCTCCCGGTTCTGCTGGGATCGCTGGACAGCCTCCCGTCCCCCCGGTCCCCTCGTGGAGCCAGTGCTGGAGGCACGTCTAGCGGAGTGAACAATAACAGCGGTGGTGGAGGGAGTGGAGGAGGTGGAGGAGGAGGCAGCGGTTCTAGCCAAGCGACCAACCAGCTCATGTCCCTGGCCAAGCTGGCGAACGCCGCACTGTGTGCCCTCGGAGGCTTTCAGGAGACGCTCAAACCCGGCTGCGAGGTCAAGGTCAGAGACAAATTTAGCCCGGGTCATCGGAATATATTGTATTTTCTATCAGCCATTTAAATTGTTATGATCAAAATTTTGTAATGTTTTTTGCTGGAGTGTTATTTTTTTCCCCTAGTGGAAAAACCATCATTGATTTTTAAAAATTTCCTCTTAAAAGTGGAAAACATTTTCTATATATATATGTATATTTTTGGATGAATTATCCCACTTTACTTGCAGTTGCACCCCTACAGTATTGATTATCAACTGTAAGGTGAATAGAACCTAAAGGTAGTGAAATATACAGATTTGAAAACAAAGTAGAAAGAAGAAATAAAGCCCAAGTCTCCACTAAAATTGCTTTTCTTTATTTTTTGAAAAATCGAACATAAAAAACTGAATGTTACAGCAAAGGGAACCAATAATTTATTACAACTTTCACTAAGAGGTTAGTTCAATTGGAGCATAAGACTTGGTCTGTATTACTTTAAACTCCATATTTTTCTTCTATTCCAATGATGCTACAACAACCACCTAATACAGTATCTCTGTTGTCAAGGGGTACGCGGTGGTCCTGGGGTAGAACATTGGCTTCCGACGCAAAAGGTCTGGGTTTGAGCCTTGGCGATTGCGCTCCCTACTGGTTGGGTCGGTGTCAGTTGAATGTGACCAGCTGAGACAGAAGTCGTGGTATCCCCGCCCTGTCTCGTGTGTGGCAGCACATAAAATTGTCAGACGTCAGTCTTGGGATCTGTCCACAATATAGCCTATATAGTGTTGATGTTGGACGTTAAACCAACTCAACAACAGTCTCTGTTGTCAAGCCTTAACCATCTGTTACCCTGTCTCTAGGTGACTGGTGAAGGGGTCCGTGGCACGCAAGGCACAGTGGTCAGCGTATCGGACCAGAACGACGCAGTGACCATCCAGCTCAACTCTGGTGCCAGCGGAGAGATGGAGAGACCCAGCCCAGTGTCAGCCGTCGGCAGCGACAGTCCCAGCTACAGCGACACCATCAAGGTTCCCCTGGCCAGGGTGCAGCCAGTCAGGAACGAGGTGAACTGCTAACCAGCCTATCAGAAAGACTGATGCTTTGTTTCAATGTTCCCGTCTCTACTAATCATCATAATTAAATGTTCCCCTATCTGTTAACTATATTTGTGAAATGTTCTCATATTGGTCTCCCACCCCACCCCTAAATATGTTAACTGTCATTATGAAATGTTATCCTTACCTCCCCCCCCCCCCAGATGCTAACCATCATTATGGAATGATGTTCATGTTTCAATCCCCCCAGAAATTTACCATCATTATGGGTTTAGTAGAGCAGTCCACAGAGGTCTTACAGAGGGAAGAAATGGTTAAAGATTTTGTTTTGCTGTTATCTTAGCCAGGCTGTAATGTTTTTGTGTCTGTCACCTCCCTCCCCTCTACCAGATGTTTGCCAAGCACCAGCCCGAGATGACAGAGGCGTTCCTCTCGGCCACCAAAGTTGTCGTGCTGCCCCCAGACGAGTCCACCTCTCCCCTAGCCCAGACACTCCACTGCACTGGCGACGGGAACTCCATGCCCAACCAGATCTGCCGAGTTGTGGCCGAGATTCGAACCCGCACCTCCATTGTGCTGGCCCGGTGCCTGCAGGACATCCAGTTTGCCAAGGAGTTTATCGAGGAGTGCGGCTACTCCATCGACATGCTCAAGTCCCTGGCCAAGGACTGTGACACAGGTTGGTTGAGCTGGCTTAGTTGAGTTGAGTTGGTTGCTTAATAAATACGACAATTTCACCCCTGGTCATGCTGGCTGAGTTGAGTTGAGTTGGTTGCTTAATAAATACAACAATTTCACCCCTGGTCATGCTGGCTGAGTTGAGTTGAGTTGAGTTGGTTGCTTAATAAATACGACAATTTCACCCCTGGTCATGCTGGCTGAGTTGAGTTGAGTTGGTTGCTTAATAAATACGACAATTTCACCCCTGGTCATGCTGGCTGAGTTGAGATGAGTTGGTTGCTTAACGTCCAACGTCAGCAGCATATAGGCTGTATTGTGGACAGGTCCCAAGTCTAAAACCTGATTATTTTATGTACTGCCACACAGAGACAGTGCGGGGATACCTGGACCCCTGTCTCAGCCATTCATATTATACAGCCACCGACCTAACCTGTAGCGGTCAAAATAAGACAATTTCATCCCTGTTTTTGCTGGCAACAGGGTACAGATGGAGATGGGTGGGCAGAATCATGTCATGCAAAGCTTAGAAGACAAAAAATTTCAATTTTTATTTGGCAGTTTTCTTTTAGCAATGCAATCTTGCTTCTTAGTATTACCTTAAAAGATGAAAAATACATTAGGGAGAGCATTTCCTCCACTGGTAGCAAAATTGTAGCACCTCGCTGCATAATTGAACTCTGTTGCTCCCTTGTTTTAGCTCTTTGTATACCACGGAAATCTGTTTGTATTATTTCTTCATTATTTAAGTGGTGCTTTCATTGTAGGAAAGAGTAGAAAACCTTTTTGCCAAAAGCTTGATAGAACCAAAATCAGCACTAATTTTAAGAACTGCAATCTATTGTATGATTATAATTTTCCAGTCAACCAACTGATACTTAGGAATTTTTGTCTAAGCACGATTTGTTATTGCCAAATATTTTCTGAAATATGAAGCTGCACTAAAAAAGAAAGGACTTTGAGGATTGATCATAATGTGACATAAAAGGTTACTTATTATTATGTATATGATCATTATTTACCAATGATACTTGGAAGTTTAGTCAAAGCGAGGAAACTGTTATTGCCAAATATTTTAGGAAATCGGAAACTGCAATAAAAACTTTATGTACTTAATATATTTTGAAAGTTTTCTATAAGGCAGATAGACCAATGTGATCTATTTTATGTCGTTACCATTGAATAAAACAGTGATATTTGATACACTTTGAAAAATATAGAGATTTTTTGGAACAATTTAATGTTGTAGAGGATTTTTCAGGTGCAATGTATATTTTTTTCAGTGTGAAGGATAGCATTTCGAACATGGCTCACTGGACAAATGAAAACCATCTGATACTAAAACTTACTAAGTGAATAATATATGTACCTCCACCCCCCCCCCCCCCCCCTTCCACCCCCCCGGAGACGGGTGGCCC
>RQTK01000495.1:305387-364414 GCA_003991915.1 Elysia chlorotica
TGGAGTCTCACTGCCACCGGCTGCGCATGCTCTACCGAGACTGTGCCAAACCGCCGGCCCCTCCGTGCCGTGCCGACATCAGGCCGGTGAGTGGAAACGACTAAGCATGATCCTCATAACACGATGACGGTTTTCTGTTAATTTACGGATTTCAGTAGAAAAAATAATTCTCTATTAATACTACCATTCATAATATACACCTTATTTTGTATATGCAAGGCAATATTTTTTGTGAAATGTGTTTTTATTCCCACCCATGTTTGTGCATCAGGGAGTCTCTTTTTAAATAGTCTAAATGAATATTTCAGGGTTGCATACACTTTCAAAAGGAGGACTTCAAAAAAAATTTCTTTTGTAGGTATTTTATATCAAATGAAAATAAAACCTAGTGTCTTTTTTTTTAATTTCTCAACATATGATTATGGTTAACCCAGAATCTAGTGACATTTTAACTCTTTAACATAGGATCATGGTAAACACCGCATATGGTGACGTGCCATGTTTTTCTCTCGGTAAACAAATTCCTTGTCCGTTGTTACTGAACCAGTCAAAGGAGATGTTGTGGGACATGCAGCGACCGTTCCCGCCCACTCGCGCCTGTCTCTTCTCCCACGGACTGACGGGTGTGATGTTCCTGGGGGACCCGAGCGCCGGAGTGGGTCTGCCCCGAGGAACCATGGTCTACGCCAATCAGCCGATTCCTAGAGAGGTACGTCAAAAAATATTTTTTATCATCGTCAATCACTGAAATTAGAAGAATAAATTTTTTTTATTATTTCAATCCCTTGATTTTATATATTATGGATGTGATTTAAAAAAAAAAATTGTTCCACTTTTTGGAAGAAATGAGTCAAGTTCAACAAACAGAAAGGCCACCATGTCATTTTTTTTTTTTTTAAAGTTTTTGTCTATTTGCTTACTGTTATTATTGCTCTTTAAGAGAATTGGTGACCAATATTCGACTCTATGTTGTTCAAAATTAGTAGTAGGTGTTTTAAGCCTTCATTTAGTAAGCTTCAGTCTTTATTTCAAATTTTTTTGTCTGTAACTATTAATGTGTAATCAATGTTAGCGTTAAACTTTCCAGTGACGTTCTTAACCTAGCTTGTTTTTTTTTTTTAATTTCAAACTCATTAAAATTAAATTTATGAAATAAATATCTAGAGAGTTGTTTTTTTTAAATGGTACATACTTGAAGTCAGGATGTACTTCTAGATTTTGTTAAAGCATTTTTGTTTTGTTTTGTACTGTCTGTAACTATAAATGTTCATTTTCATTTTTGAGTAATTATATTTGTGTAATCAATGTTAAATTTCAAACCTTCCAGGCTCCATCATTCTACTGGGAGCTTGAAGTGACCTCTTTTGGAGATACGCAAGACGAGAGCGGGGCTGTTGTGTCCTTTGGGTTCGCTCCCCCTGTCGAGAAAAAAGACGGGGCATGGACAAATCCAGTCGGCACTTGTCTGTTTCTAAAGTAAGTCTCTGTCTCTCTCTTGTTCTCTGTGTGTTTGTCTGTCTTGCACCTGCCTTGGTCTGTGTCTGTCTTGTACCTGCCTTGGTCTGTGTTTACTCTCTTTCTTTCTTTCACTCTCTCTCTCTCTCTCTCTCTCTCTTTCTCCCACTCGTACATTTCTCTCTTTTTTTCTTCTTTTAGTTCTCTTTCTCTTCCTTATCCTCCTCTTCCGTCTCTGTACCCTTACCTCTTGTTCTCTTCCATTTCCCTTTTACTTCAACTTATTATCACCACACAGTTTTTGGGGTTGTGGAGCCACTGTGTCACAGATAAGTATAAATACGATCAAAGGGGAGCATAAGTATAAATTGTAACCTGCTCTAAACGTTCAGAAAGTTCTTGATGCATAAAAAAATCTTAGAAGTTATTGGATACTATATATAGCACTGAAGCAAAATCTATTTTTAAATTTTAAGTGTGTGCCAATGATTTAAAAATATTTTTTAAAACCGTCTTGGCTTCTAACCCATTAGAGAGAATATTCACTGATGTTAGTCCTCAGCACTTACTGAGGTTTTTAAAAGACATTGATCTGTTTAACAAAATTTAATCGTGATAATTCTACACATATATATATATATATAGTTTTAATTGACTAAAGATTTATATGCTTTCTCAGTTTTAATCGACCATTTTTTTATTACAAGATTTATATGCTTTTACAAATCAGAGAAATAGAAGGAGTCACCTTTGCTACTTCTGTACTGTATTAACTTCTAAGATCTAATGGGCACAATGTAGCTGTTTCTATGCTGGTGTGCTGTAAATACAAACTCTGAGAGAAGTTGAAGGATTCATCGTTGCTAGTAGTGTACTGTATTAACTGTCTAAGGCACAACAATATAGCTGTTAACGTTCTGATGTGCCGTAAATACAAACTCCATCTCTAACTCTGTCCCCAGCAACGGCAAGGCTGTCCACTACAACGGATCAAGTTTGCTCCAGTGGCGCAGCGTGAGGCTGGAGGTGGCTGTCGGACCAGGGGATGTTGCCGGCATCGGTTGGGAGAGATGTGGTGAGGCTTCCACAGGGGGCCAACCACCCAAAGGTAGCCAGCTAGCTAAGTCTTTGGCTCAGACTTAAAGTTTCAGAGGATTATTTAGGGGGTAGAGCATTGGTCTGACACAGAAAGTACATGGTTTGAGTCTCACTCTGGCGGTTTGATTTTTTCCTGTACTGTTGGGGTCGGTCAATATAATGAGACCTACTTAGCCCGCTTTGCCACATAAACTTTTTCTTAAGATCAAGAAGACTTCATATTTTGTTTCCAAAGAATTATTTGGGGAATATAAAAAAAAATGTTTCAATAGAAATGAAGAAAATCTCTGGAATAAATCAAAAAGTTTTCTTTTCGTAGACAAATTTTTAGACCAACCTTATCAGTGGCTCTATAAAGAAAAAATGATAAGAGATCTATCATTTCAATTGTTAGCTTTCCCGTTTGTAGCTTGCCAGTTATGATAAATAAATTTGAATCTTTGAGTTGGCAGAATAGCATATCTCATTTATTGCAAATAGAAAAAAAATGATTTATTCCTCTCGTGTACCAGTTGAACATAATGTTTCTCCCAATCCATAATATTATAATAAAATTTAATTGTGATATTCCTACACATGGATCTTTTAAACTACTGTATATACCCTTCACTTATAACAAACTTTTAACGCACAATTGTTATGTTTTTACTACTCGGAGAGATAAAGGAGTCACCTTTGCTACTAGTATAATGCATTAACTGTCTTAGAACATTATGGGCATAACATAGCCGTTACCAATCTGACGTGCCGTTAAACAAACTCACTCACTCACTATTTCCATCGAGTCTACATCACTTACCATGTATACGAATTGACCACATTTCAGGCCAGGTCTACTTCACCTACAACGGCCAGAGACTGAACGCATCCCTGGACAGTGTGTCTGGGGCGCTGTACCCAGTGGTTCACATCCAGAAAAAGGTTAGGAGCACTAAGCCTTGTGACTTACAGTTTATATATTTATGTGCATTTAACATGGGAGTGACGTTGACGCAATGGTCATGGCAAGTTTCGAGCCACCGATGAAAGGATTCTGGGTTCGATCTGGATGTATAAGAAAATTGCTTTTGGTCTCTTTGTGTTCACGAAATGGGTAGCTGAGGATTCTATTACTATTCTCTCTTGCTATTCTCAGTAGCTATTTTCTCTTGCTTTTTTTTCTCACTAGCTTCTTTTGTTATCCTCAATCATTTTTTTCTCCAGCTATTTTCTCTCCCTAATTTCTCTTGCTAATCTCTCTTGCTAATCACTCTTGCTATTTTCTCTGATTATTTTCTCTTGCTATTCTCCCCCTGCTATTTCCTCTCGCCATCCTCTCTCGTTATTCGATAATTCTCTCTTACTATTCTCTTTCACTACTTCTGGCTATTCTATCTCACTATTCTCTCTTGCTTTACTCTCTCACTATTTGCTTTAGCTATTTTCTCCCCATGCTATTCTCTCTTGTTATTCTCTCTTACTATTCTCTTTCACTACTTCTGGCTATTCTGTCTCACTATGCTCTCTTGCTATGCTCTCTCACTATTTTCTTTCACTGATTTCTCTTACTATTTCCTATCCCTGTTTCCTCCCCCAGGGCTGCCGAGTGAAAGCCAACTTTGGAGCCCGACCGTTCGCCTATGCCGAGGGCCAGCAGCACCGTGACGCAGCGGAAGAAGCCAACGACGTCCTCAGAGACATTCGCGAGTCGTTTAACCACCTGCCGTTCTCGGGGCTGCTGGGAGCTGCCGGAAGCGAAGACTCTGAGAGCGACAGTGCGGACACCTCGACTGTCCCGGCGCAGGGCTTGGTGGCCATCCCAGTCCTTTCCGACCCCAGGGAAAACAAGAGCTCGCCTCCCAATATACCGTGCACCGTTCCGCAGTCGCAGCCTCCACACAAAGGTAGCTGGGTAGTTTTTAATGTTGTTAGACTGTTGCTTGTGTTATTTTGCTTGGTATTGAGATTATGAAAGCTTGCTTAATGTTAGTTTTTTGTTTTGCATTATCTAAGCATTTTATGGGGATTCCTGATTTTATTTATGTGTCTTAAAAGTTACACCTTTTAGAGCAAAAGAGCACACGAGTCATTTCAAGTTAATGGGAGCAGGGTTGGCAGGAATAAATTGAAAGGAAGTGCAGAATTCCAAAGAAGTAGGGTGAAGCTATACAGAAATGTAGCAATAGGCGGATTAATAGGTTTTGTAACAACAATTAGAAACTCAAATATCTTCAGCAACCAAATAAGAGAGAAATAGTTACTTTTGTATTGGATTGAGAGCAAAATTAAGACACAACACAGAAAGTTTCGAAACAATTTGAGCAGCAATCGTGGTCCTCATAAAAAATTGAGCCTATTATGTTTTTATATATAGATTTTAATTGTTGTTTTTTGTGTGTTCTTTTTCTGTTTCAGAGTACTCCATAGATGCGAGCCAGAGCTACAAGCTGCTCCCATCGTTCGACAACTTTGTGCTGACGGGCCCGGATACAATGTTCTCATGTCCCAGTGAGGAGGATTCAGATGATGAAAGTGCAGTGTGTTTAGGCGACGAGTCCCAACAGCTGGAGGATCACTACGCGCTCCTGGTGAAGGCTTGGGAGCAGAAAGTGTTTCCTGTCATCAGGCGGCGGTTCCGTAATGAGGCCGAGAGGAAAGATGGCCTGGAGCAGATCAAGGGCGCCCTGCAGTTAGGTCAGTAGGGATTTCTTGGTGTCAGGGAGGGGAAGCAATAGGGTGCGGCAGTAAGTCAGTAGAGATATCCTAGGAGGAGGCCAAATACATATTTTTTTTTATTATAAAGGTTATATTTTTCTAGCTTGGTGTGTCTAAACCATCAGCTTATTGTTATGCCTACCTTTCATTTCTTTGATGTATAGTATGTTTTTATTACTGACCTGTATTTCCTGTCGATAGTAGAGTGTCTAAGGTGTTAAAAATGTAACTTTTTTTCAAACAAGAATAGCTGACTTAACTTGACATATAGCTATTACTGTTAATTTATTCCTCTATGTATGACATCTATAGATTTAATTCCTTAAGACAAGACAGACATAGCTCTACCGGCATTAGAGTGTCTATGATGTCATTATTGTAACTGTTTTTACCTCCACGAATGACAAACAAAGCACGACAGAGAATTATTACTGTAATTTTATTTCTCTAGGCATGACAACTGTAATTTTTTTTCTCCACCAGGAATGACGGACATAGCTCGGCAGACGGTCGAGTTTCTATACGAGGAGAATGGCGGTATTCCGAGAGACCTCCACCTCCCTACAATCGACGATATCAAGGAGGACCTAGCAAAGTTTACCATCGATCGGGTCAAGAAGGGGACCACGGTGATCATCCGCACCCCGGCCGGCATAGCGGGAGCGCTGCCTTCCACAGTTGGAGCTTCGGGTTTGAACCCCGGGTCTTCCGGCAACGCAACCATGCAGCTACCAAAGTTTGCAGTGCGCAGCATGCTCAAGACCTTTGGTCTTACGGGAACCGTCCTGGATGTTGACACGGTGGGTCAGGTTTTCTCACCTGATTAGTTTGGTTTGAATTATAGTAAATCTTGTATGTCGAAAGCTATGGTTGGTTCTCTGGCAGTCGTATTTTTGCTGAACTGGTGGGTTTGTGTTGGATAAATTAAAAGGCTTACAAGCTGCTGCATGAGCTGCTGTACCCTTAGTATGGGGTCTAAGTTTAAAGCACTTGTACTTATCATTGTGTGTACCCTTAGTCTTGGGTCTAAGTTTGGTGCATGGTTGCACTTATCATTTATATTATGTGTCTCTGGGTGTCCATGCTAACGAGCTGCTGTACCCTTAGTCTGGGGTCTAAGTTTAAAGCACTTGTATTTATTATTCTATAATTTTCACTCCTGTGTCTCTCTGTGTACAGGCCAACGAGCTGGTGCAAGTGGAGACCTACCTGCGAAGTGAGGGCGTGCTAGTCCGGTTCTGGTACCCTCTCCTAATGCTGGAGAAGCCAGCCCAGGGCATGAGGAAAGCCTCCATCACGGGTGGACAGACCATGGACACCTCAAACATCTTCATACACAGGTACTGGGCTGTCAGGGGGGGGCGGTGGCCCAGGGGTAGAACATCAGCTTCCGACGCAAAAGGTCCGGGTTTGAGCCCTGGCAATTTCGCTCCCTACTGGTTGGGTCGGTGTCAGTATAATGTGACCAGCTGATACAGGAGTCATGGCATCTCCGCCCAGCACATAAAATTGTCAGACGTCAGTCTTGAGATCCGTCCACAATATAGCCTTTATAGTGCTGATGTTGGACTTTAAAACCAACTCAACTCAACTCAACTGTTTTTTGGTTACAAGATTTCATGGTCAAGTGTAGTAATGTTGGGGTTTCATTTTTTGGTATATAAGATATCACTGTAATGTTGGGGTTTCATTTTTTGGTATATAAGATATCACTGTAATGTTGGGGTTTCATTTTTTGGTATATAAGATATCACTGTAATGTTGGGGTTTGTTTCATTTCTTGGTGTATAAGATATCACTGTAATGTTGGGGTTTCATTTTTTGGTATATAAGATATCACTGTAATGTTGGGGTTTCATTGTTTGGTGTATAAACTATCACTGTAATGTTGGGGTTTCATTTTTTTGGTATATAAGATATCACTGTCAAGTGCAGTAATGTTGGGGTTTCAATTTTTGGTATATAAGATATCACTGTCAAGTGCAGTAATGTTGGGGTTTCAATTTTTGGTATATAAGATATCACTGTCAAGTATAGAGTAATGTTGGAGTTTCATTTCTTGGTGCATAAGATATATATATTGTAGTAATGTTTGGAATTATATATTGTAAAATGAAACCTGTCTGTTTTTTGCAGAGAGCTCCTGAGCATTGAGTCTGCACTAGCACACATGCATCTGCGGACTGCTTTCCTCCGCCTGACGGACCACTGTAACTCTCCGGCCATGGAGATCAACTCTTGCTCTGCTAGTCTTGGATCAGGCATGGCGGCTTGTGCAGTAACACTGCAGGTTGGTTGTCAAAGGCTTCCCCGTTCTCTCTCTTTCACTTTGTATCTCTGACTCTCTCACTCACTCTTTCTCTCTCTCTCTCTCCTCTCTCTCTCTCTCAGTCTTCCTCTTTCTCCGCTCTCACATTCTGTCTTGCTCTCATTCTACCTCTAAAATTCTCTCTCTCTCTGCAACATTCCCTCTACTCTCTCATTACGGGTTAAAGGTATCCTAAGATGCATCAGGGCAAATCCTGTACATCAATTTTAAAGCTTTACAATTCCTTCGTATTTTCATATTCTCACCACTGGCATTTTGTTCCTCTTTTTTTTCTTTTAGCTTCTCAGCTCCAAATTTTTTTTATTGTTATTTTGCCCTGCTATCTTGACATTGCAAAAGTAAAAAAACAACACATATTTTCTCCTTATCAGAATGGCACTAAAATATTAGTACAAAGAGTTATGTAACAAAACATTCTCTTCCAAACCACACCTGTCTGTGTAGGAGCTTGACCTGGAAAACATCCAGCTTCTGTCGGAGCATCTCCTGTCGGCACCCGCCACCACGGGGACTCTGGAGGCAAGCTCACCGTTCCAGACGAGTCGCCTGTCTCAGCTGGCGCTGGCGCCCCAGGTCTCGCTGCCCTGCCTGGTCTACCGGAACAGCCTGCGCCTCAAGCGACAGCTCGCAACGGCCATCGCCCAGCGCCTCAAGCGACAGCTCGCCACGGCCATCGCCCGCGCGTCCAACCAGGGCGAGGACTACCTGATCGAGCTGACCAATCAGCTGTGTATGTGCCTACAGGTACGTGCTGTGCTTTCTGAAGGGCATAATGTGATGGGCGGCTTGTGATCTTTTTTTTTTGTTTGTGACCAGTGACTGATGTTTTTTTTTTCTCACTTGTGACCAGGAACTCGTGCTCCCTTGCATTTGTGACTAGTGACTCATGCTTTTTTTTAAATGTAACTAGTGCCTTTTTGTCTTTTCAATTGTGATCAAAGGCAAATAGCTCTTTTCATTTGTGAAACACAACTGAAGGTTTTTTTTTTTTTATTTGTTACCGGTGACGAATGTTCTTTTCATTCATGACCAGTGACTAATGCTCTTTTTATTTGTGACCAGTGACTGATGCTTTTTTTTAAATTTTGGGACCTGTGACTGATCCTCTTATCAAGCAGTACATTTATGGACAAACTTTCATGAGAGGAAAATATTTTATTAGGACCTGTCACTGATCCTCATATGGAATATTTATTGACAAACTTTTATGAGAGGAAAAAACATTTTTTCCTTAATGACATCCATTATAATAAAATAATTTACTGACTGGGGGGAAAAAAGCATGTTATATTACAAGATATATATGGATATAATTGTATAAAGGAACAAATATTTCACACTTGATTAAGCACATAAAGTGTGGATGAATTGTTTTGTATGTCATGCACATCTTTTCAAGATTCAGAGAGGAAAGTTGTACCAGAAATTTTTTCAACTTTTAATTGTCTAAAAACTTTTAACTTGCAATTTCTAGTTGTTATGTACCGAAATTACAAAGCGTTTTTTTTTCTTTTCTTTTTAATTGGTCCTGTACCTTTTATCTTTTAGACGGCGCCAGAGATGTTTCCATACTTGACGTTTCCTGTGAATGAAACCAAAGTGAGCACAGACGTTCACTTCAGTGGCGCTGCCTGTATCCTGGTGTCCTGTATCAAGTCAGGAGACTCCAGTGGCAAAGAGTGAGTCGCTCGCAAGTTGTTGTCTATGGATCGGGTTTGAATCTGTTTTTAAGCAATATCATCAATCAGCTAGCTAATGATGTTTATAAAGTTGAATTTTTTTTATTTTTTTTTGGTGAAATTTTTGTAAAAAGCATAAAGCTGTATTTTAGCATTTTAGCACTACAGGTTCTTTTCAATCAGATAGGGCCCATTTTCAAAGACACAAGTACAGCAAGTAATGCAACTCAACATAATAATGGCATAAAGCTGTATTTTAGCACTACAGGTTCTTTTCAATGAGATAGGGCCCATTTTCAAAGACACAAGTACAGCAAGTAATGCAACTCAACATAATAATGGAAATATTGCTAATTTTCCTGAATTAAAACCTTCAGCTTTATAGGAATATACCCAAGTTTTAAAAAAGTAGATTTAATTTCAATTTGATAATTTTTATAGACTAATAACTGTAAGAGAAAGATAAGTTAAGCTTAATTTCATTCATCCTTATGACATGTTTCCTTTTTTTAAAGTCAACAAAGTAACAGTATTTTGCCAGTAATGTTTCTGAAATAGCACTCAAAAATCCATATCTTTCGAACCAACAAAGATAGAACTAAAATATGTGCGGATTTGGAAAGCTCGGCTATTTATTTTCCAAACAAAAATTTTATTTTGCTGCTTATGTGTAAGTGATGTGACTCCCTTGAGTTAAATGACTCAATATGTTTACCATATGGGGCTAAGTCGGCTCCTATCATCACACTATATAGAAGATTGCTTTACCCCAGGTTTAGGAATACATTTTTATATTCAATTTCAATCTAATACTATTTTTCCTTTGTATTTCCTGTGCTATGGGATTTTGCCAAGACTTATGTTCCTTTTTCTGTGACTACCCAGAACTCCCCCGTACAGGGCTCCGTGGGCTCGTATCAGCACGTACACTGGCAAGCGTATCAGGAAGAGCGGGCAGGTCACGCGACAGGAAGTTGTCAGCTACCCGCGAGATCTGCACAGCCAGGCCTCGCACGGCGACCAGTTTGCTCCGGTTATCATCCCAGGGAACCGCGTTTATGTCAAGATCGGCGTGTCTCCCCCACCTGGGGTCACTGTGACCTTGCACGCCCTCCCGCCCCAGTTTCTGCTCGCCGTGGCCTATATCGAGACTCTGGTCACGGAAACGTTCGGCTGCGGCACTCTCGCCTGTGGGGTCGGGGGCCTCAGTGGGTCAGGGGTCACCGGGGTCAGCACGGGCGTGGCTAGGGAAGGAAGTGACGCGTCGGAGCTGAGCGTGTCCAGCCACTCGTCATCTTCGTCGTACTCCCCTCGATCCTGCTCCACCTCCCCGTCATTCGGCGCGTCGCCGATGGTCATGAGCGGGGAATTCCCTGAGAGCAGCCCCAGCCTGTGGAGCTTGGACAACATCTCGGTGACTCCGCCGGTGTTCCGCCACATGGTGGAGTTTCTGTGTGGGTACCTGTGGAAAACGGACGTGCCAGGCTTGGTCAAGGAGTTTATGTTCCAGCTGCTGGCCCAGACCCTGAGAGTGCTGCACTACAGCGAGGGCTGTCCCAGCGTCGGACTGGCTAACAGTTCGGATAGCGGTCGATTGGTGGGGAAACTCGGCACTCGGCCGTCCCCCACCCAGGGCATGCTGGTTGCCCTGCCCAGAGAGCTGAAGAGACTGTATGACTCGGAGAGCAAGAACATTCCGGAAATGACGACATCCGCAGGTCATGGTTTGGGTCTAGGTGTGACAGATACAGGCCGATGGTCAACTTATCTCCAAGCCTTGGTTGAGGTTTGCCTAGCAATATCCGAGGTGGTGCCCTGCGAAGCCCTCCAGGCGAAAGACACCCCTTCAGACACTCCTGCGGAGGAAGGTGCGGCAGGAACCAGTTCTACCCTCGGCAAAGCAGGAAGTGGATTGTCCTCGAGCGGGAAGAAGAAAAAGTTAAAACCCAAGAAGGAGAGAATGGCTGCCTCGGCTCGGAGATCCAGCTTTGATCAGAGGGTGACGCTGTTGGCCGACACTGAGGACTCACTGGACACTGCGGGGTCCATGCATGTGACTCATTCCCTGGCCGACACACACAATCTGTTTGGGGCTGTGGGCCCGGGTATGTCGAGCTGGGACAACCCCGGAGCTAAGTCTGTCTCAAGCAACACCAGCATATGCAGCGTGGCATCAGGGTCATCGTCGTCTTCCTCCATCAAGATGGACGACATGCCCTGGTTCCCAGCGGCCGTCTCCGCCTCGAAGATTGTGCGACACTTGGCCCTGAAGGAGCCACACTGTGAAGAGGAAGTGGCAAAGGCCGTCAAGTCGGCCCTAGGCTCTCTGACTGCAGTCACTGCCCACACCCGCATCGTCATAGTGACAGGGATCCCGAGCTACCTCGAGCGGGAAGTGGTGGAGAGGTCGGTGACCAAGGTCTGCAACGGTCACGGTGGTTTGGACGGTAACAAGCTGTTTGTGCCGACCCCTGAGGAGATCCAAGCCCTAGACCTGTCGGACAGGAAGAAGGTTGTGGAGGATCAGGCAGGGGTGGCGGGCATCGCAGCGTCGCTGTCTCTTTCTAGCACAGTCACCCCAGACTCGAGTCTCCCGGTCAGCGGTGCTAGCAAGTCAGAGACATTCCTGGCTGAGACGGGTCCCAGCACCCCGACTAACCTGTCCCCCACCACAGGGGAAGTCAGCTCAAAGCTGTCCAAGTCTTTCCTCAAGATTTCGGGGTCTGGCTCAAAACTCATCGAAGGCTATGCAGTATTCAGTCTCCCCTCCAAGACCAAAGTGGAGGCAGTGCGGAAAGCCTTCCTCAGGACTAAGTGGCTGAACCTCGGGGAGAATGGTGAGGGGGTGCCGGGTCAGGGTGGAGACGTTGACGGAGATCTCGCAGGAGGATCGGGTTCGAGCCTGCTGGAAATTCCGGAAGAGAATCTCAATGTGCATTCTGTGAACCAGCAGCTGCTAACAGAACCAGAAGCAATGGCCGCCCTAGACAAATTCCTGCTGAGCAAGCTCTGCCTTGACTCCAAAAGGGAGTTTGGGAGTGGCAGAGCAGCAGAGGTAGACATTGTTAGTGGTAGCTGTGCTAGGAGTCATGCCAAGGACACAAACAGTTCAGTCCCAGCCAAAAAGCTTGGCCCACCAGTCGTAGGCTTGAAGGAAGCTGCACTGCAGGCGCTCACAGAGATGTTCTACACGTGCTACTTCATGGACCAGGGACAGCAGGACTCGGGCGACATTTGCCTGGGCCGCGACCAGATCCTGAACCCAGCCTCGGAGAACCTGCTGGGAGCTTTCTTCAACGCCGTGAGACCTGCCAAGAAAAGCTTGGCCGAAGTGGTCGCGGGGGCGCTGCGTCAGTATGGCATTGTCAAGTCCAGGGATAAAGATGGGTGAGTCTGCACTGATTTCAGGTGAACAGTTTCCCATCAAGCCAGACACATGCTGTGTGAATTGATATGCGCTTGTGCTAGCACTTCTTTCTATTGATCTTCACACCCACCATTTTGAAATTATAAATAAAAAAGCGTTTATCTTTCAAAAGTTTTTGAAAATTCTCCAAAATAGTGTGCACGAAAGGAATAGGCGTTAAATCTTGCTATGTGAAAAGGTTAATAATTTCTCAGAATTGACATGCTGATCAACTCCAGTTGTAATGGTTTTCTTTCCCTAACCAGTTGCTTTGTAAGTGTTTTGTTAAAATACATCGTAAAAGTTAAGTGCTCAAATTTTTTGGTAAAAAGTTCAAATTTATCTGTTTACATCTTTGAACCAGTTACTTTGTTACTGTTTTGTTATGATTAATCAAATGTTTTCAAAAGTTGCAAAAACTTCTTCTAAAGTTGAACTTAAAAGTAACATATTAGGCTGTCTCACAATAAATTCAAGGCACTGGAATTTTCCTTGTCCGTGTGCCATCTATCTATCTGTTGGGCGTATGGTAGATCTAGGTTTGTGATTGTTCCTTCTAATATATATATACATGAACTGTGCCAGACTGACGCCCATACATTTTCCTCAGGTCACCGTCAGCGGCAGAAAAGCCCAGCAAAGTGAAGCCCTGCAAGCGCCCCGTGGCCAAGTCCTCCAAGGAGAGGCTCACACTCAAGGATCAGGAAGAGAAGTGAGTCAGAGAGGGGGCATTGTACGGGTTGAGGGGGCAGAAAGGAAGAGGAGACATTAAAAGAGAATATGTGCTGATGTTGGACATTAAACCAACTCAACTCAGCTAAACCAAGGGCATATCTTAGTCGGATGTAGTTAAGTAGGAGCGGAGTGACTTTTCTTCACAACCGCCACAGGAGCATATTATTGGCATATTATATTCATGTAATCATGCTAGCTTTGAGTGGCAAGGCACATTGGTGATTAGGCACCGAGAAGCCAAGAGTTGTAATTCCACTAAGCGCAATCACTTTTCAAAATTTTCACTTCTAGCCTACTTTTAAACACTGCTGAGTACTGTCTTCAAATTCAAGCTTTAAATAGATTCAGTTGTAGAAGTTCTTCTTTCATTCTCATTTGCTTCAAGTTTTGCCTTTTTTATTTATTTATTTCATGTGTGTTTTATTTTTCATCTTCCTTGTGTCTTTGCCAGATCTCAGTCTATGGATAAGGAGAACAAGAAGGATCTAGACAAGGATGATCGAGAGAAGCCAGAGAAATCATCCAAGGAGAAAGAAGGAGCAACAGCAGATTATTCTGTGAAAGAATCAAAGGTCAGTTTTGAAAATGAGTCGTGTGCAAAATTCCTTCTGTAGATCTTTGAAAGGCTCTTTAGTTGTCGATTATTTTTTTATTGTTTTTTTGTTTTTTTTTGTTACTGTAGTACTGGAAGATAAAAAGATATTTGAGTCATGTTTATTTTAGCAAAAATGTTTTTGTGTTAAAGACATGAGTTTATTTAATCACTTTGCAGAATAACATTATGTGGCCCAAATTTTAATATAATAACAGACATTACGGCTTAAAACACAATTCAAAACTTTACACTTTAAGTCCGATCTTCAAATAATCCAATGCATTATTTTCTTCAGAGTTTTTCCAAGACGGAGGGTCGTTTACTGACGCTCAACGCCTTCATCAAGTACTGCGAGGATTTGATTGGTCAAGATATCCGGGCGTTGTGGAGGGGAATATTTGCCTGTGGTTTTGATCTTCTATTTGAGAGGTCAGTGATAATAATTATTATGTCTGTCATGTTTGGACATTGTCTACAACCCTATCAGGGTAGATAGTGATGAAAACTTGAGTAAATCATATTTCTCTGAGCTCGTTGGTCTGCCAGGGGGCGGGGGCGAACTGGTGCAAGTGGTAGAGCATTGGTTTCCACATCTGGAAGTTTGCCGTTTGAATCCCACGATCTGCAGATTTATTTGTCAATTTCGTCCCCTGTAACTGGTTGGGTTGAGTCGGTATATGTGACTGACTGAGACAGGAATCATGGTATCCCCGTCCTGTCAAACGTCAGTCTTGGGGCTCGTCCACAATATAGCCTAAATAGAACTGACGTTTGACGTTAAACCAACTCAACTCAACTCTGCCAGGGTGCAAATATCTTAGTTGCAACAATGAAACTACACAGTGACATCTCACAACTCCTAGACATGAAGCATTCACAACAAACATGTACTCAGCTCATGAAACATTCAATAATTTGTTTTAACTATTAATACTCAACATATTACAATGTGACATCATAATTACAAGGTTCTATTATAAGTTAGACATAGAAGGCAAATTAAAATCTGTTATTCTGAGGTATAGATTTTGTTTGTTTGTTCTTTTGTTTTCAATATTAAGTGTAATTCATGTTTTAGTGTTTTGTTTAATTGCTCTTTATAAACGATAAAGAATAGTTCTCTATTGCACCAGTTTTAATTAGGGCTGCGTTCATTTTGAGCCTTGACAGAGAGAGACAAAAAGGGTGGAGTTAAGAAAGACATAGACAGACAGACAAACAGAGTGGAAAGGGAATGAGAGAGGTCGAGAGAGGGTAGGGAGGGAGGAAGAGAGAGGAAACGATAGGAGGGATGGAAAGGTAGATAGAGCACTAAAGCATTTCTGTGTTACATAAGTTTAAGCCTTGATCCTCAGACATACAGCACTAACATAGGTTGAGCTTTGACACACATACACACATAGCACTCGGTAATTAAATGACCCATTGTTCAGGTGTTATAGTGGTCTTACCCCTCTGCAGCGACTCAGATAATGGGAGAGTGGACAAGAGAGAGTGAGAGAGAGAGAGAGAGAGAGAGGAGAAAGGTAGTGTTGGAAGGGTGGGAAAGGTAGAGAGATAGAGAGCACTAAATCACTCTCTGTTTTATAACTTTTACTTGATGCTAGCTATATCGAGTTTTAGCTTTGATCCTCAGACATAGAGCGCTAAAATAGTTTAAGCTTTTGACACACATTCAAACACAGCTTTCTCTAACTGACCTATTTCTCCTCTGTCCAGGTGCTGGTGCCCGGACACTACGGCGGCAGCCCAGATGATGGGAGAGTGGACGGTCGAGCGTGACTACGCCCTGGTGCAGCACGTGAACCAAATGTCCTGCCACCTGGCTGTGTCCTCAGCGCGCTTGCACCCGCACGAGATTCGACTCTCGCAGGCACAGCTGGCCCACGAGACCTTCACATCGCTACAAGGTTGGTTTGTTTGTTTATTTGTTTAGCATCCAGTGTCAACACAATATAGGTAATATTGTGGGCGGGTTCCAAAATCTAACGTCTGACAGTTTTAAGTGCCACATAGACTTGTTTGTTTGTTTAGCGTCCAGTGTCAACACAATATAGGTAATATTGTGGGTGGGCCCCAAGATTAATGTCTGAAAAGTACTGCCACATAGACTTGTTTGTTTGTTTAGCGTCCAGTGTCAACACAATATAGGTAATATTGTGGACAGACCCGAAGACTAATGTTTGAATATTTTAAGTGCTGCCTCATAGACTTTTTTGTTTTTTTGTTGTTTAACGTCCAGCATCAGCACTATATAGGTAATATTGTGGGCGAGCCCTAAGACTAAAGTCTGACAATTTTAAGTTCTGCCACATAGATTTGTTTGTTTGTTTAGCGTCCAGTGTCAACACAATATAGGTAATATTGTGGGTGGACCCCAAGACTAACGTCTGACAATTTTAAGTGCTGCCACAGAGATTTGTTTGTTTGTTTGTTGTTTAACGTCCAGCATCAGCACTATATAAGTATTATTGCGGACAGACCCCAAGACTAATATCTAACAATATTACGTACTGCCACACAGAGACAGTGTGGTGATACCTAGACTCCTGTCTCAGCCTGTCACATTACTCTGCTCTTCCAGGGGGCGTGATGGCCCGGGGGTAGAACATTGGCTTCCGACGCAAAAGGTCCCGAGTTCGAATCTTAGCGGATGCGTTCCCTACTGGTTGGGTCGGTGTCAGTATAATGTGACCGCTTGAGACAGAAGTCATGGTATCCCCGTCCGGTCTCGTGTGTGGCAGTACATACAATTGTCACACGTCCGTCTTGGGGCCCGTCCACAATATAGCCTATATAGTGCTGATGTTGGACGTTAAAACCAACTCAACTCAGCTCTGCTCTTCCAGGTATTTCCATGAAATATGTCAAGTTACCATTTTTCACGGTGTTCTCCCTGTTTCCCCAGGCATTCCCATAGAGAGCGTGCGGCTGCGCTTCGCGTTCCTGCAACAGCTGAACAACTACCTGGAGACGTCGCTCCTCCCGCTGGTTGACCTCAGGCCGGCCAGGCTCTACAGCCGAAGCTCCGCCTTCATGCTCGGCCAGATCAGATGGCTCATCTTCTACGACACCAAGGTGAGGAGTAGAGCCTGCTTTAGCCAGTGAAGGATATTGTAGCAACAGAACTGCTTTGCCTTATCTCTTCTTTATTTCTGTTGGATATGGAAAAAACAGTTCTGAGCTGACGATAGTCATGTAAGCCATTCTGGGCATCACAGGCATAAGTCGATACTATTATGATTTGAGTTAGAGAGCTCTAGTTTTTAAAGCTGGGGACTTCTTTTTGTAGAGAATTTCCCTATATTTTGTTATTTTTATTTTTCGAATAAAAATGCTTTTTCACACACTAAAAACTGATATGGTCAAAGTCCAAGTTGTGCCTGATTCACCCTGGTTTTCTCACATATGGATTATTGTTATTTTAACAATAGAGTGTAACCGGCTGAAACAGAAGTCGTGCTATCCTTGCTTTGTTTCTGTGGGCAGGCATCTAGAAAATTGTCATACTTTAGCCTACAGACGTGTTCAAGATATTGTATAGTTGTTAATGTTGAATGTAAAGAAATCAACCAACCAATATTCAAAGACTAGATTTTTTATTTATGATTTTCAACAACCTGAAGCAGATGCTGGAATTTGTTCTCACTTACCTCAGACAATTTTTTTTTTTTTTTGCACTTTCTGATCTGAAATAAAGTGGGAAGAGCTGGTGTGTTTTGCTTATTAGCTCT
This sequence comes from Elysia chlorotica, assembly GCA_003991915.1. Taxonomy (NCBI): domain Eukaryota; kingdom Metazoa; phylum Mollusca; class Gastropoda; family Plakobranchidae; genus Elysia; species Elysia chlorotica. The sequence goes on from RQTK01000495.1 coordinate 323,113, forward strand.
AACATTAAGATGCTTCAGATTTTATCCATCCAAATTTGTGACAGAATAGTGCAGGTTTTCTACTTATTTAGCTTTAAAGGCGTTTTGCACGAAAGTTTAAAAGTAATATTCCCTAACCTGTGCCATTGCAGATCAACTTCTTCAACCGAGTTTTGAACGCCTCCGCCAAACGGAAACCTGACCAGGCAGCTCCAGAGATAACTCTGAATCCGCTAGAGTCTATCGGAACGGGTAAGAACTTTAAATCTTTAAATCAATCAAAACTTTTTGTTTCTCCTGGAACATTGGACACCAATGATTTCTCTCTATCATCCTGAGAAGTCTTCTCTATTTGTCCCCAAGGGTATCTAGAGTTTGCTACATCTTCCTCCAGATTCCTTCTTCAACTACAAGTGTTTTAAGGCCTCTCTCTTTTCCTTTTGTCCTGTGGGTTCCATTTTAGCGCATGGCTTTTAATCCTTGGCCAAACTTAACTGTGTTGTACTTACTTTTATGTGTGTTTTTCTCTATGAATTTAATTGTGTTACTAATTATGAAGAAAGTAGTGTTAGATTTCAATAATGTAAAACAAAAGTCTTATTACTATAATTATTATTATTATTGTTGTTGTTTAGGTTGTCACCGTTTTGACAGTTTTTGAAAACCATTATAGTGTGACCGTAGATTGCTGCCTACAAAACAGCTTACTATACACAATTGACGAATACAAAAGTTATGCTATATTAGTAAAGGAGCGGCATTTCATAGATAATACACGCCCAATTTTTTTTTTTTCTTGAGAGGATAAACCAATACTCTGTATTTGTCTATCTGTCTCTGCAGGAGATAAGGGCGTGCAGTCAAGCATCCTGTGCCAGTCGTACCGGCAGCTGTCCACGCTGAGCTCCAGGAAGTTGTGTGTGAGGCTCGCCTGTGGCGGGGACCCGACCTACAGCTTCAACGTACGCATGACGGGGGAGGAAGTCCACGGAACCAGTAAGTTGAGGAAGGGATGATGCTTCACCGATAGACATTGCCAAGGCCTTTTGAAAGAATTATCAGGATTTGAATGAAAGAAATTCTAAATATGTATATAAAGACTATGTAAATTAGAAAAATATCTACAAGCCTGATAACTAAACCTGGAAGTTGTCAAACCTGCTAATAATATTCAATACGTTGAATTTTAGCAGAAATATCAAAGAAGAAGGAAAAGACAGTTTAGAATTTTGTCACCGAGCTAGTAGAATGGCAAATCATTTTTTTCTCTTTTTTGTTTAGGATAATTTGTTTCTTAAAGGTAGCAAAGGCAGTATTGATAAACTTTGTTTTTCCCCCACATATATCATGGATTAACATGACATACTGCGTTTCATTAAAAAAAAAATTCTTGATTTACTCAACTCAAATCTTTTTTTTTGTGTTGTGTGAAACCCAGGCGGATCTTTCCGGCACTACCTGTGGCAGGTGGCTAAGGAGCTTCAGTCGTCAGGGCTGTCTCTGCTCACAGCCTGCCCAGGGTCCAGCGCAGGGGCCAACAAGGGCCGCCTCATCCTCAAGCCTGGCAAGATGACGTACCCAGAGGAAAACCTGCTCATCTTTGTGGGACAGGTGGGCGCGACTTGATCATATCGTCTTGTTGCTTACGTAATGGTCTAACTCAAAATCAAGAAAAAACGAAAGAAACTTTCAAAATTGCCTTTTTTTTTTAGTAAATATAGGTGATTTTAAAAGTTTGGTTTTTCTCTTTATGAGCAGTTAGATAGAGAACTACGTTATTCAAAACTTCTTATGGTGGGTAGTCGTTACTTTGGTCTATCTGTGAAATAGACCATTGTGTTGGCAACGTATAATGTAAAGATAAAAATAGGATATATCTATTGTTTTGTTTTGTTTTTTAAAAATAGAGCAATTGTTTAATTTAGTCCCAATTCATTGGTAATTTTGTTGATGTCATTTTTTTTTTGACCCATGGAAGAGCAGCACTTTAGAGGAATTTTTAGAATCATTAATCTAGACTATTAACCGCATTCATCATGTGGTGGAGCAAATATTTACTGTGTGGATACATTTTTTATGTTCTATTAAAGTAACATTTATTAAATTTTATTCTCTATTGAAATACAAAAGTTAGTGGCTGTTTTTAAGGATTCCTTCTCTTTTTTTTCTTTTTGTAGTGCTCAAGAATTGTTCTTATTTACAAGTCAAGTGAGACAGCTTAAAGCAAAGTCTTGTTTTATTTTTGAGTTAATTAGGCCAAATTAAAGTGATAAGTACCCATTATTGTTTTCAGCTGCTGGGCATCACAATACGGGCAGACATTCCGTTGGGGCTGGATCTTCTCTCCACCGTCTGGAAATTGTTGGTCGGAATGACCCTTGACCCCTGCCTTGACCTCTCCGAAGCAGATCCTGTAACATACAAGCACATCAAAAGAATAGAGACGGTGAGATTATTTGTGAGGCAACCAGTGTGAATAAGGGGCACTTTGCTGATACAAGAGAGCCCTGTAAAGATAGAAAAACTACTCTATATTGACCGTTTTCATTTCCAAAAAAAAGAAATATTTCTGTTTCTAGAAATGATAAGAGTTATAATATTTTCAACCTCTTAAAGTGTTTTGGATGCTTCTTAACACTGTGTAATCAACTTTAAAAATAAAAATTCGGACTTGTGCCTGATTCACCCTGGTTGATTCACATTTCTGAACCTCAGATTCTGTAACATGCACAGGGAAAGAATAGAAATGGTGATATACAAGCACATTAAAAAATTTAAAAAAAGATAATTTCCGTAACACACAGGCACATCAAAAGAAAAGAAATCTTGAGATTAGTTCTTATCAACTGTATGTACATCTTAGTCTGAACTGCAGCTCAACTCAATTGTGAGGTGATATACAAGCACATAAATTTAAAAAAAAGATAATTTGAAATGATGAGATTATTTCTTATCAACTGTATGTATATTATCTTAGTCTGAACTGCAACTCAACTTAATTGTGAAATTGCCACACAAATACTTATATTGCACAAATGGATGTGTTGAACTGAGCCCACTTTGAAATTTTCTGTTATTCCTCCGTAACTGTGAGCCCACTGTTAAACCTCCCTTAGTTCCTCTGTAACTGTAAGCCCACTTTAAACCCTCCCTCAATTTCTTTTGTTTTGGTGCAGGCGGAGTCGGAGGAGGAACTGGAGAGTGTGCTTGGAGAGTCAAGCCCGAGGTTTATCTACACAACGCTCAGCGGAATGGATGTTGAGTTACTGCCAGGAGGTCACGCAACGCCTGTCTGGTAGGTTGAGGGAGAAGAGGGGGGTGGGGGGTTGGGGGTTCAATCACTGTGCTTGTGTAAATTACGCTTTTGGTTACCAGTAGAGTACTGTATACCTCTTTGACATTTTTGTTTTATTTTGTTATTCTGTATTGGCTCAAATAAAGTGCAACTTGTCTGATTTGGGGCTGGGGGGAGTTTTTATGCTTCACTCTTTTGAATTATGTTGTGGCGGTTATTTTCATGGAAATTTTCTATAATTTGGATGTCTGCCCCTGTACCCATTTTAGTTTAGTAGTTTTTAGAATATCATGTACTGCCGGGGATTCAGAGAAAAAAACAAAAAGGGACCGAATCCTAGAGGTGTATATCAGTGACCCTGTCGGTCACATACTCCCCCTGATCCAATGAGGTAGGGGAGTAAAATGTGGCGGCCAGAGCAGGAATAGAACTCACAATCTTCTGATTAGAAGCCGCTGGCTCGCTCTACCCTTAAACAACTAATTTTTATCAAAGAGGCCGACATAAACTTGTTAATTTTCAGCCCATGATTTGATAATAAAACAGAACCTGAGCAATGATTAATTCTTATGTCATTTTTCATATTGACGAACTCTGTAAAATGAATTTCTCCTCGTGGGGATCAATAAATCGACCTGTGTTCCTGTATTCCTGTATTCCTGTATTTTTTTTATCATGCTCATATATAGAGAGATCCATCCCTCCTCTTCTCCTTCCTCCCCCCTGCCCCTTCTCAGCTGGAGCAACCGACACGCCTACATCGAGGCCATCAAGAAGCTGAGGCTGCGTGAGCTGGCAAACCCGTACCGAGTGGCTGCCATGACGACGGGTCTGGCAAGTCTCATGCCGATCCAGACGCTGGCGCTGCTCACACCGCAGGACATGGAGGTCCGAACCAGCGGCCGGCCTCACATCAGTCTGGACTTCCTCAAGGTGAGTGGAGTTGGGGGGGTTACATTGTCCAGACTCTCTGAAATGATTTGAGCGTGTTGGGGGTATTGATGACTGGCCCTGCAGTTATTGAGCCAGCCTATAATCATTGTGTGTGCACAACGTTTTTCGTACAGGTGTTGTATTGAGATTACACGCAAGATTTAGAAGCCAATAGCATCAAATTTGGTATCAACCAAATCAGATAGCTTTGCTCTTCATAAAAATATTACGTTGGAACCTATAGCTTTGCAGATATCTAAATTATATTATTTAGCGACTACCCTCTTTAAGTAGTATTTTCTGTTATTTCCCCTATATTTTTTTACTGCAAAGTTATTAAAGAAGGATATTAAAGTCAGTCTGATTCAAACCATGTCTAGTAAACAATAATACTACATATAAATTCACTAAAACTTCGCGACATTGCACACACTATCTATACCTGAGCCATCAGGAGGTGCAATCTTCATTGGGTACGGGGGCACATGCGCGGAATCGGGTCCACCCTCCTGGCAGGGGCACGTCTGGGGAATCCTCTCCTGGTTGCAGGCAAACTTGATGAACTTGGCCAGCTCCTCCTGGCTGAAGGACTCCAGCGCCAGCCAGAAGTACTCGACTACTACTACTACTACTACTACTACTACTACTACTACTACTACTACTACTACTACTACTCCCTACTACTACTACTACTACTACTACTACTACTACTACTCTACTACTACTACTGCTGCTGCTACATACTATAACTGATGATGATGATGATGATGATGAAGTAATACAGTAAGCAAGCGCCTCTATTGTTTATGTTTAACCCTGTCTCAGCGATCACATCATACAGACAAAGATCAGTAGAGACAAAATCATTAAAATAAATTTTATCTGATCGAGAGCTCTTTTAAGCGGGTACCTTCGGATTGGGAGCCTAATGCTCTCCAGCACTTGTGCCTGCTTGCACCTCTTGATTCATCCACTTTGGTATATTGTTTTTTTTAATTTAAGATGTAAACTTTTCTCATTAAGCTGCACACATGTTGTGTGTATTGATATGCTCTTGTGATAACACTTTTTGTATTTATCTGCACACCTTCCATTTCAAAATAATGAAAATCAAAGCTTTGACTTTTTATAAATTTTTGGAAATTCCCCAAAAGTAGTGTGCACACAAGGAATTGATGTTAAATCTCGTGACATGAAAAGGTTAAACTTCCTCTTACTAGATTTTCTGACATTAAATTTTGTGTGTGCTTTTAGAAATTCCCCAAATATAGTGTGCACGCAAGGAATAGGTGTTAAATCTGGCAATGTGAAAATGTTAAACTTTTCCTTACTAGGTATTCTGACAGTTAAATTTTGTGTGTGTTTGCCCCTCCCAGGTCCACCTGACGGTCGCCACATCCGAGTGGAGACATGCATGTTCATGGTGAAGCTGCCGCAGTACTCGAGTCTGGAGGTCATGGCCAGTCGACTGCGCTACGCCATCAACTGCCGGGAGGATCCACTCAGTGGATGAATAGCCTCCCTCTCTATCTATCTTTCTCTCGCAAAGCAACTTGAGAGATACCATTATTAAGGGAAAAACATCATTAGGATCTGCTCAGTTGGTGACATCCTCTCTCTCTCTCTCTCATAGAGCAACTTGAGAGATATCATTATATAGGGCAAAAACATCTTTAGGATCTGCTTAGTTGGTGAACACCCTCTCTCTCGTAAAGCAACTTGAGAGATACCATTATAAAGGAAAAAACATCATTAGGATCTGCTCAGTGGGCGCATACCCTCTCTCTTTCATAGAGCAACTTGAGAGATACCATTATTAAGGAAAAAAAACATCATTAGGATCTGCTCAGTTGGTGAACATCCTCTCACACAGAGTAACTTGAGAGATACCATTATAAAGGAAAAAACATCATTAGGATCTGCTCAGTTGGTGAACGTCCTCTCACACATAGAGCAACTTGAGAGATACCATTATAAAGGAAAAAAAACATCATTAGGATCTGCTCAGTTGGTGAACATCCTCTCTCTCATAGAGCAACTTGAGAGATACCATTATAAAGGGAAAAACATCATTAGGTTTTGCTCAGTGGGTGCATACTCTCTCTGTCTTATAGAGCAACTTGAGAGATACCATTATAAAGGGAAAAACATCATTAGGATTTGCTTAGTTGGTGAACACCCTCTCTCTCATAAAGCAACTTGAGAGATACCATTATAAAGGGAAAAAACATCAAACTACAGAAGGGATCTTCTAAATATGTGAAGACCATCTCTCTCACAGAGCCACTTGAGAGATACCATCATCAAGGAGGAGAAAAAAACATATTGAGGATCCGCTCGGTGGGCAAAGAGCCAAATAAATGAGGGAGACCTGCACCAACTTGAGAGACACCATTCTAAAGGGGGAAAAATCAAACTGCACAATGGGTGAACACCTTCTGACAGTGATCGACTAAGGAGATACCATTTTAACGGGAGAATAAAAAAAAACATCAAATTTGTCCAAAGGAAGGTGAAGATCATTAAACTTGTTTTACTGTAGCCAAAATGTCTGGCTTAGAGCCACTGGAGTGACATTGGTTCCATGAAACTTTGAAGTTGGTGTTATAATCATCGTAATCTCCAGCTAGGAGACAAAGAAGAGACGACATTGGGTTTAACTCAACGGAGTCAGATCGTCTATATGTAGGCTGTGAAATAGACTTTTTTTTTTATAAAAAATAAAAGGGAAAGTTTTAAATCTGCAAAGTTTTGTATCCTATATCTATTGGTTCAAAAGATGTGCATTTTGGAAAACCCCCTAAAAATAGTGTGATTTTATGTGCATTGCTGGCAAAATACTGTGGCTCTGTTGAGTTAAGAAACTTCGAGTATTCCTTTTAGGTTGGTGGTATGATCACTCAGCCTCACAACAGCCAATTTGAAGCCAGCAGAGTTGCATGATGAGTACATTTAGAACTCCAGGGAGAATAGGAAAAAAAACAAGTAAAGATGAACTGTATGAACACAAGTTCTAGGCGCTGCTGACAGTGCTTTGAATACCAGATTTAATCCAATGGTGTGTATGATTAACATAATTGCCCGAGAGGTTCTACAGACCTTCTTTGGTTTAGTATTTCCACCTGATAAAGGCTTATAATCCACGATTTGACCTACATGGGTTGTTTGAATTTTTTGTGTGCTGTTGCCGTGCTTAGCCAAGCGTTGTTCATTGCATTGTACCGTCGTTATACCATGTCAAAGTTGTACAGGCTTTAGGCCATGTCAATGTTGATTTCCATGGCTTTGTTCAGTAACACTGATCTCACTCAAAATTTTATTGCCGACTTAAAAATCCCATGTTTTCTCATCCCAACAAAATCTATGATACCATTTTTCATTACATGTACTCACTACTGTCCCAAAAAGTATTTCAAGCTATTCCATAAAGAGAACATAAGTTTGAATGCAATAACTGGTACTAGTATCATGTTTTGAGCTAACCTGAGTATAAAATGAAAATAAAGGAGAAATCTTGACTGCAAAGAAACGAGTGTTGAAATTAATAATGAAATCCAATTAGAAAAAGTATAATGCTAATGAATGAAAACGAAATGACTATATGGAATGTACAAAGGAATTTTGTCTTGTTTTTTTTTTTTATTTTGATCGGCTCAAATTACAGTGCAGCTTGAAAAGCTTAGGCATAAAAAAGGTGAATAATTTTTTTAATTGTCAAGAAGTTTGCATCTGTCAGAGAATAGCTTTCAATTTTTAATTTAGTCAAACTAAATTTGTTGGTGTTGTTTTGTTTTTTGATTGTTGTTTTTTTCCATTAGAGAAAGAGTGTGGGGTGTCTGTTTTATAGTTCTCTTTTCTTATGTCTCAAATTACTCACCAGCTTTAAACACTAGAATCAAACAAATTTGAGTGAACATGGCAAGAAAGTAATTTTTTTTTTTAATTAGACATTGGTACCGTTCCTTCTACATCTGTTGAAAGAGTCTTTGACTTTGAGTCAGTTTTCAAGCGAAATTTGATCCGCCATGCACACTGATTTTTGGTTTGTACATCAAGTGCCCTCCTCCCTGGCTCTTCCAGTATAATCTTTAAAACTATCACTATTTCTGGTGAAATGCGAAGAACACATTTTATATGGATCTACACTTAGACATTTAGCCATGTGTGTTTTTATATAGATATATCAATATATATTATATTAAAGTTTATGCTATTTATGGACTAGAGACGTGCATAACAATTCTGTTCCAGTGGGTCAAAATGGGTGAGTGAAAACCTGAAGAAAAAAAAAAACAACACTCTGTAAATTGAGCAAGAGATATTTTTGTTTTTTTTTACAAAAGAATATGAAAAGAGATAAATGCATTTAAATCTTGATATAATCCTATGCTGCGTGAGTTAATATTTTTGCGTGTTGAGATATTTTATTGGTTTCGTTGTTAATATATTGCTATCTTTGTAATATTCTTATAAAAAATAATTATCACCCATTAAATTATTTTTCTGGCATGCTTTTTGTATTTTAGCATAATTGACAGTATAAATTTAGAGCAGTCAGTCTTGCTCTTTACTCAAAATATTTTCATATTCCTTTTTTTTTATTATATTATTTCATCAGTTTACTTGTTTGTTGTACCTCATTCCATTCCTCTGTCTCTGAAATTTGATTGCTTGTTTGTCTGTCTGCTTTGATGATTATATCCACTCTATCATCTGCTATACCGGACTGTACTGGCGTGGAGTGTCGTTGTAATACAAATATATACTTTTAAAGTTGACAAAATATCAGCTCTACACAGTGGAGAATGATAGTTTTGGTTTTAGAAATTTAGTCCATTTAATATGTTTATTGCTTTGTTGAATAAAGAAATAAAGAAGGCTTGTATTTTTCTCTAGATAGAGATTCTTTTGTCTTGTAGCCAATTTAATCTGCCGTAACCAAAGCAATAAAGCATGAGCATATTGAATAGATGTGGCTGTATGTGCCTACTATGCATTAGAATGTATACATGTATTTAAAAAATCACCTGCTTACACAGGGTTTGTGTGTCTGTCGCTGTAAATAAGACTAAACATAATCATGACGTTTTCTGGAGATTGCTGAGATTTAGTTGAAGTGGAGAGAGGACGTTGGTTCATTTGGTTTGGGACGGAGCTTCCCCTAATCAACCTTGGAAGGGAGCCTCTACAGATGTTTGAAATTACATGAATTGTACTACTAGCATCAAGTACCGTACTTTTAGTATTTATTTATTACATTTTCTACCTTGTTTTATACTAAAGCACATTAAAAATATGTACCTATCACACAATGCGCTTTTTGCTTCTTTTGAAGCTTTGTGATCTTCAGTTATGATTGTGAGATTACCCCTATTTTCTTGTTTTTCCTGGCAGTTATTTGGTTTTTCGAGAAAAAAATGTTATGTTTTGTTCTATGTTTTTGTTGTTATTTTGTTGTATATATTATTTTGTTATTTGTTATTGCTTTTTTTGGTTTGCTATTGTTTTAGCCTTTAATATTATTTTGAATGGACACAAGTATTCTTGTACTTGCATCGTTTTTTCTTTCTTCTTCTTTTCAATATAATATGAAAGAACTGTATAGAAAGCAGGAATTTCTAGTGGTGCGCTTTGGGAGAGAGTGTTAATTTTTACACACAAAATTTTGCAGTTCTATTTGTGTTATTTCTGTTAATGCTTTTAGATCATGCAAACAACATTATTGAATCCTCTCCCATATTGGGGCTAGTTCTTATGAATATTTTGAAAGTGGAAACAAATTGTTCATGCGCAAATATTCATAGTGTTTTCTCTTTCTTATTGCTACAGGAGTTGTTTTTTTGCTATTGATAACAGAAATTTGAGGTTTACTTTATAATACTGGCATCCTTGTCTACAGAATTCTGATTGCTGTTATTTAAAGCATATTACGTCACAGTTTACCATGTTGTCGAGGTCAACTAACAGTTACTTTTTATTTCAATTTTTCATATCAGAATTTTTAGTATGATTGCCTCAAATGTATTATAGGCAGAGTGAGTTAGTATAACATGCATATCATGACTGTGCTACTAATTTGGCATAAGTCGTTTTTGATACTTTTGAGATACTGTAATCCATAACAACTGTTCTGCTTCAATTGAACAAAGTTTCTAATAAGATATAGTAAAAGTAAAACCAATTAATAGCACATTTTTAGTTTGAAAGTTGAGCTAGATACGCTATACGATATCATTTTCACCTCTACAACGCTATCAGAATTGCAGTTTTGCATATGTCTCACCTAGCCCTTAGCTGTAGCACCATGACAGTATACAATATACCCAGTTGATCCTGATAGTGACCTGGGGTATAAATAGATGTACAGGAGAAGCGGTCTACTTACTTTGCAAGATGCTTTTTGTTAAAAAAAAATTTTTTTTTTAGTACTGCCTTCTTCCTCTGTTACTTACTTACTTACTGCCCTTTTTGCCGTTGGCAATTAGGGCAGCTCTTCCTCTGTTAATCTGCTATTTATTCTTGGTTTCTGTTGATTTGTTTCTTACATAATTTTATGTTGATCATTATGTGTTGTTGACTTTTTTTTTATTTGTTGTTGTTGGTTTTATTAACTTGTATACCTATCCAACCCTATAATTATATTATTGCTATTATTTATGTTCAACTGAGTCAAAGGAAAAAGAAAAAATTTCACTTGGATTGCTTTGCGAATTCAATTATGCGGTCAGTTCAACACTATTCACATTAATGTATTTTTGTCAGACTAACATTTGATAAGTGTTTGGTTTTCAATATCAATACATTTACTCGAATTAGAATGATAGCTCACAGCAGTTTTTGTGCTTTTAGTGTAGTACAAACTGAAGTTGTTTTTTTTTATTTTGTTTGTAATGTTCTATTTATTGAACTGTTGTATGGATAAATAGCCACTTCCAACACAGCACCTACTTTTTGTGTACATTACTACTAGGCTTGTTGTTGTTGTTGTTTGGATGTTTACTCTGTATTGCTCTGATGTTAACAGAACATTAAAACAGTTTGTTTTAGTGAAATTTCTCTTTGTTTGTTTTTTGTTTTGTTTTGTTTTTTGTGTTCTTTGTTTTTTTTTTTATTTAAAGGATGCTTTGTTTTAGTAATATTTCTCTCCCTTTCCTTCTTTCTCTCTCTCTCTCTATCTCTCTCTCTCTCTCTCTCGCTCTCTCTCTCTCTATCTCTCTCTCTCTTCTCTCTCTCTCTCTCTCTCTCTCTCTGCCTATATATTTATCTATTTAACTATATCCACTTCAATGAATAATTGTTTAGAACGAAGGGATTCAAAACGTTTAATCAACTGGTAGAGCAAATGGGCTTTTCCCTAAAGCCCTCTGGTTCGATTCCACTATAATACCGTTTTGTTTTCTACTGATTGGTTATCCTCCTTTGGGAACTGTTTAGTAACTAAGGAAACGACAAGGATAGGGATTCGCTTTATCCCACTTGCGTCTATACGTGTATTAAAACGATGTCACTTTATGTGCCTTCTCTGCCATAAAGCTATGAACATACGGCAATGCTCTCCACAATAAGTCTGTTTTGTAAAACGATCGTGGGAGAGCCCCGCATTTATTTATAGAGGTGTGTGTGGGCGGGGGGGGAGGGGGGGAAGGAGGGGCAATATAGTCGCAAAAAGCACTACAGGTAACCGCAATATTGTTGTTTGCGTCACAAAAATTTAGAATTAAGCATAAATTATTATTTTCATGATTTTGTTGTTGTTTTATCAAGCATTGGATAAAAGTAGATAAGGATTTTATGAAAATGAAATTGAAAGCGTATTTTAAATTAAAGAAGAAACGTTTTAGAAAGTAAAAAAAAACAAAAAAAAAACACTCAACCTCTTCCAGTGTCGAGGGTGTTCACCAAACATACACTAGTATTTCTCTGGAAATAACAAAGGATTATTTTTCTGATTTAAATTCATCATCATCATCATCATCATCATCATCATCATCATCATCATCATCATCATCATCATCATCATCATCATCATCATCATTATTATTACAGTGTATTATTATTATTAATATTATTATTATTATTATTATTATTATCATATTCATTGTTATTATAATTATCATCATAATATTATTATTAACCACTTGCAACGCAGAGTTAGTATCAGCAGGTGGAGAGCAGCCTACCATAGAAGAATATGTAACATTATAAGCATAAGCGCTTGCGGGCAAAGCGTGATGCCCTGTTTCGTGATCCCCAGTGTAGGCCTTGAGCAAACACTAAAAACGTCTAATTTAAACTGCTAGAAACTGCTAGAAACTACTAGGCTAAATCGAAAGGAAAACAAGTAGGCTACTTGGTAAGGACATCGATTTACGAGAAGCAGAATTCAGTTATCATTAGCAACTTAGCACTCACTGATTTTGCAGACTGCATAAAAAAAAAAAACACGGGTCTCTCTAGATTCTAGAATGTAGACTTCATCGGTAGAGGTACAACGGCATTAGGCCCATTACTTTAATTTAGCCAATTCCATCAGTTTGTCCGCTTGCCAGACGTACTCTTCCAAACATTCCTGGAAAACATCAATTGATCATCCGATATTGATATTCTGCCTGCTTCTGTGGTCATCATTTGATCGTTTATTCCAGAATTATATTTGTCTCTCAAATGGTTCATTGCGTTTGATTATGTAGATTATGTTTGAAATAATTTCTTGTCTAGATTTTGACATTTTGTTTAGATGTTGTGTTATAATTTATATATTCTTCTTCTCTTCTCTCTTGTATTTTGGTTTGTCTAGTTCGCTCTGTCTCTCCTTGAAATTGGTTTGGTTTGTCATTCTGTTGTCAGTAACTAGGCTATTTCATGGATGAATCCCAGACTGATTTGAGACAATTTTACAATTTGCAACACAGAGATAGTGGCGCGATATCAGGAGTTCTGCCTGAGCAGTGGGTGAAATCTGAAAAACGATTTTGATGGATTGTTTTAACTTGATTTTAGATAAAGTCGTCTTAAAAGCCAGCTCGGCGTTGTCTGTACTTTGGTTATTAAAATACTGCACATATTAATTTTTTGTTCATGCAGCCATTCTGTTCAGCTACACATTGCGATTGTTTGATTATGAAATCCAGGTTTTACAGCACAGAGAGCGTTTACATTCAGCTAACTTTAATAATTTTGTTTTATTTTTAAGTCATAAGTTTTAATTTTTTTTTTAGGTTTTGGTAATATAGAGCAAAGAATTTTAAATTATTATATGCCTTCCGATTCCTTTCCACAGAAACAAGTAATATATATGTTTAAAAAGTTGAGGAACTTTTTCTCTTATTATTAACATAATTATTATATTTTTTACCTGTGTTCAGGTGTATACCCTTGGCCTCAATTCTCTCATAGTCTTGGGACACAGAAGATGATAAGACTTGGACATCAATCGACCATTTTGTTCAGTCTTCAGCTTTTACTGCTTCCAATCTTTGGATAACCTGCATAAAATCAGCCATGTTTGATGGGACAACCGTACTTCTGCTCGGTGGAGCAGTGCTTCTCATCATTCTTGTCCTCATACTTGAATTTTTCCGAGTGGCCTGCGTCAAGAGAGAGGCAGCTGCAGTGGCAGGGACAACCAGTCTGGACTCGACCTTGTGTGAGTCCAAGGACTGCGTCCGTTGTGCAAAAAATAAAGAAGTGCTGCGGAGTGCTTTGACACGGTTATCATATCACGCCTCAGACAGCAGGGTCTCTAACTTGTCAACCAGTTCTGATCTTGTCTCTTTGACAAACAATGACATTGCCATGGTTACTGCAGATATTAGGGCGTCTTTAAAGAAATTGAGAGATCAAGTTGACAGAACACGGTCTGAGGAATGGAATGCCAAGGAAGGGACGGATGTTTCTCTGCCTATCGTTTTCAAGTGCTCAGGGATAAGAGAGCAAAAAGTTTGGAGTTTGGATGACTTTCCTGGGATGAACCTGCTGGAGAAAAACTTTACCCAAATCTTTTTAGAGTTTGTCCATCTGTACAAGAGTCCCCTCAGCGAGACAACTCAGTTTTGGAAAACAAATCAAACGAATAGGGGAGTTTGGCAGGTTGTGATGCTTGTTGATCAAGGCAGGAAGACAAAGGCTTCTGAGCTGTGCCCAATAACAATGAGCCTGATAGAGCAAATACCTTACTTCATGGGGGGTAATATGTTCGGAAATGCATCCTTCTCAGTGGTGCATCCAGACACGGAGATAACAGCTCACTATGGCCCAACCAACTGCCGCGTCCGATGTCACTTAGGTGAGGCATTTTATTTTTCATCTTTGACAATTTTTTATTTTTGTTTTCCTCTATTACTGTACAAACAACCGACATGTTCTGTGGTAGGACATAGTTTATCATTAATGTTAATTTCCACTACTGCACTAACCAAGCACTGACTCTTTTGTCACATACATAAATATAGTTTCGTCTTAAAAACACTTTCTCAATCCTGTGTATCTGCTTCACAAACTGCAGCATCAGTTATCACCTACATCAGGCATATCTTTCACACTTTCCACAACTGCTTAACCAACTGGGGTGCGACATCCATTGTCACTAAGAACAAAGAGTTACTGTATTATTTCTATTTTTATAATATGTTCTCTATATTGATTATTTCCAATAATGCTCGATCAAATGCAGCATCTGTTGTCACTTAGGTAAGGCACATACATGTTATTTTCATCTCAACCTTTGTCATTGCTGTTAACCAAAAGTAGGAACTTCATTTGATATTTGGGGAGATCTTAACATAATATAATCACATGTCTGAGCAAGAGTATTATCAGCAAAGCTTTTAAACTAATATATTTCTTCACTGCACACACGTTTTTATTACTACATGTATATTGCTAGTGTCATGGACCACAGCAATAAATCAACTCATAGCTTCTAACTTATTGCCGCATAGGATCCCAGAGAGAGAAAGGCTTGAGAACTGTGGGGCTTCAAACGAGGTAGCATAAATCCCTGGAAAGTTGCCTTCTATTTCTATACTCTATCTATGTAAACTTAATATATATGCATGCATTTTTCCTGAACCTGACTTAGGAGAATAATTTAAATCAATTTTATTATTTTCTTTACTTGCACAGGTCTGAAAACTCCAGTCGAGGCCGAGAGCAAGAGCTGCTCTTTGTGGGTTGAAGGTCACTCACTGAACTGTGAGGAAGGCAAATGTATTTTCTTCAATGATGCGTTTTTGCATTCTGTTCACCACAGAGGGTCTCCCAACAGTGGAGTCCGGGTGGTGTTGATGCTGGACTTGTGGCACCCAGACATCAGCGACGCACAGAGGAAAGTTCTAGATTATGCATTCAGTGGCTAGTGACGCAGAAGAAAGATCTGGATTATGCATTCAGTGGTTTGTGCCATTCATAGTAAATTGTTAGATCTTTGTTGAGATGTTGCCTTACAATAATATTCTGTGGACAACTTTGGTTCCATGAGGTAAAGGCTTCTAGTCAGGGATGCCACTCTTCCATGACTGTTCAGAATTTTGGAACCTGATTTTAGTACTTCAAATCCTTTGGAAATCCCCCAACCACCATCCGATATTATCCGAAATGAAATATTTTTTCAGATAATCTGAAAAGATTGTGACACCATAGTTTCCCCCCAACAGCGATTTCTTTAAATCTCCAGTCTTCTTGGTGCCATTCAGTCCTCACTGTTTGGACAAAGCCTATTCCCAGACACAAAAACAATCATTTTTTTTAAATGGTATCTGTTAACTTATGGCTCAACTCAACTAAAGTCAACTAACAATGTTTGCAGTACTATAGCGTAATTTGCCTCTGCTTTTTAAATTGAAATTCACAAATATGCTTTTTCACCACCCAAAAATTATATGACTTTTTGAACCACTCTACCACTTATCACAAAAATACATTTATGGTTAATATATATAAAAAAAACGTAGTCAAGTTCTGCTCATACAGAGAGAAAAAAAGCCAAGGACAATAATTATTTTCATGTGATATGTACATTATTTTCTTTATTAACTTTGTATAACATTATGCTTTTGATTTATATACTTTGTAGCTGACTTTGTCTAAGTTTTCACTTGTGCCCTTTTAAGTCTTTGTCATTGCTTCCAATGCTTTAATTTTCCAAGTTTTTTCCTTTTCTTTTTCATTTTGAACTGTAGTCTTGAATATTTTAAAGAGTTGGCTTTGTTGGGCAAACCAAAGCTATGTGCTGATAAAATTCTCCTCTGTTCCTATATAATGTTGACAGGTCCTGAGACTTATAAGGTCTAAAAACTGTTCACATCCTGCCACACAGACATAGAGTGGGTAAACCAGCCTGTCACATTTTACTGACACTGATCCACCAAGTAGGGGACAAAATCAAGCTAAAATAATATTTGCCTGATCGCAGGAAGCTAGTCCGATTTGGCCTTGCTCTCTACAGCTAGAGCCAGCTCACCCCCTCTTTTGTTTGTAAGCAAAATTATTTTGTCATGTGTTATAATTGTATTTTAAGTTTTATATTTATTAGCTATTTTTCAAGCACACATTCACTTAAAGTAGTAAGTAGCAATCACTAAAGGCTTTAATAATTTTTCTGTGTTTATTTCACCGATTGTGATTAAACAAACTTCTTAACAGTATCATTATGTTTATATAAAAATATTTTTTACATGTAATGCATATTCATATGAATATCATATTTTCATTTGGTTTTGTCAATGAATCTTTTTTGTTTTTTGTTTTTGTGAATTAAAATGTTTTCCTTTTTTTGTTTTTTGTATCAATAAATATTTCTCTGAAGTTGTTTTTTTTTCCTTTGTGTTTCATTTCTAGAATTATAACAACAAATAATTTTCATGTTTTTAATTTTTTAGGTACCTCGTTGGAAGTATTTTTTTTGTTCTTCCAGAAAGATATATCATTAGATGAGTAATTTTTTTTTATTCAGGTCCGTCAAATAGCTTTCATTTTGATTAGTGAGCTTTGTTCAAGAAATAATACTAGACTTGGTATAGAAAAACTTTGCACCTAATGAGTTTATATCAGATATTGCTAAAATAAGATTTTTAAAAAAACAAGAAAAAAAAAAAACCCTGATAATGTTATTTCTTTAATTGTGTTCAAAAAGATTAAAAAAAAACAAACTTGCTTCCAACATAATCTTTTAAATTTAATATAATTTTAACAATTATTACAACTTCATGCAATCTTGACACATACCATTCATATCTATATGTATTATTTATTATGATGAATGAAATGTTATGAATAATTTCTAATAGCAATTTCTTACACACTGAGAAGTGACATACACATACACACACTATGAATTGCATACCGTAATAACTTACACAATGATCATAGAGACAATACCAGCAGTGAAAAATATTGGTTACTGAATGAAACTGTAAAATATGTACAAACTGATAAAAATACACATCATATTTTACAACAAATGGATCTACTTTTACATAGTGCACACTGATAAAATTACAAATGATATATAACAGAAAATAAACAAGGTTTTCAACTAATGGTCTGGAAAGTGACAGGCTAAAAATGAAGAAGATTGTAGAGTTTAACAGACAGTGCAAGTTTAAATATACTGTACATAATTATATCGTTAATACATTTTATATATCTGAAATAAATGAAACTAATAATACATGCAGTGATATGAAGACTGCCTTGAAAAGTTTATGTATGCCTTTTGACATAAGGAGCAATATAGTCCGTTTAGAGTAGGCTACTGGACTTCAACAAGGCAGGCTATAATACAAACACTTTGACCTGTTGAATTCATTCACTTGCAAAATAACTTATGATTGTCACAAAACTGATGCCCATCACCTCACAACACAATACACAGAAAATTACAAAAGAATGAACAGTTAAGCATGTATTTTTTATTTTTTATTAATTACAGTTTTTACAGTGCTAATTTGCTTTCATCACAGTACCCTGAACCCAATGTTTTTTGTGCATATCACAACCAGTGCATCAAATGTCACAGATTGAAGCTCCAGTGAAACATACAGAAAATACAGAAAATATTCGATGTGATGCTGATGTATTAAATGTTTGTGATGTTCAGATCTAAGAACATAAAAATTACAATGCTTGATGTGATATTAAAAGGATTCTACTTCTAATTTTGGCATAATTAAAGATGGTTGAATAAAAAAATACTTTCTGAATGGAAGAATTTGTTGGTATAGCATCTTCCTCATAAAATAAAGGAAACCTGACATGGCATACAATTATATTTTCAAGGAAACTTCCACTCACTGACTCAGTCAAGCGGTAGAATGTATATGTTTTCTCACTGTAAATATGAATATACTGTGTTTTCTTCCTTTGTAAAAATGGGAATGTTTTAAGTGATGCTGATCTTAGGATTGAGGACAAGCAGAAATACAATAAGCCTGCCAGAACATGTACAGCGGAGTATCTTATACTGATGGGTCAAAACAACGGTTTCACATTAATTACTTAAGTGCGTAGGGATTGAATTTTTCCCCTACTTTGGACGCAATAATACAAATTTGTATGTCTGTTACTGTGAATACTGAATGGCTGTCCATTTTCATTTACTGGTTCAAACTATCTTCGGCTCTGCCCCTTTCAGAATATAATTATGGAGTTAAATTAACAAGCAATGTCAAATTCATCAACAGTTATGCTCTATGGGTACATCGTTTCTAAAATATACCTGAGCACTCAGGTGGTTAAGCAATATTTTAGATATAGTGGACTTTAAACATTGCAGTCATGCAAGCATGATTTTTTTTTTAAACAATTGACTGTAAAAAAAAAAAGGGTTGATATTGGGTAAAAATTATTCAGATGCAAAGTTTTAGCAACCATCTTTCATTTTGTAGAGTAAGCCGTTTTAAAAATATAAAATAATATTAATTTTAACATAGAATAATCATTTCATTTCATCTAGCCTAACAATTTTCCATAAGTTACTGAGAGTACTGTATCCTGAAACAACAATTGGTCTTTGCAGTGGTCAATGTAAACATTTTTTCGACTTATTAGTTGATGTTCATCTCTGCCTCAGACAAGAGATCAAATTAATTACATGTATCTTGTTCTGCCACACAAGACATTCAGGTAATATAAAGTAATAATACCTACAAACAAAATCTATGCTGGGTTCAAAGCTCCCTAGGTTTCCCCAAGCTTTCTAAAAGCAGATGACATTTGAAACGTCAAATCTACCAGTGCAACCGACTGAGCCATCTGAAGTACATTGAGAATCATTATGATGTGAGTGTTTCATAAGGCTAAGTGGTAGTTTTATACACTTATACTACAGATGATTATTTTTTTCTGTCAAAACTAGAGCTGCTTTCATTAAAGGCACACCTGATTGTATAAATTTTGAATTGCAGTAAAATAAAAATTAAATAATTATAGTGGAATTCACTTCAGATAAACTCTGTTCATGTGACTACAATTTTGAATAGAATATTTCCACAGCACCAATTTCCTTTCTTTTTTTACTTAACAGTAGCTATTGATTTTTATTGTTTTAAACTTTTGATAATGAGCTTTAACATTTCCCATAGATTTATATTCTGCAGATTCCACTGTGTTTTTAACTTTATCTCATCATTCAACACTTTTGTATAAAAAATGTTTAAAACACTACACCCACTAGGCTGCCAAAAAGTTACTGGTACATCAAAAGCATTATGACTGCACCAAAGCTTCATTAATAAATAACAATGATAATTTAATAATAATAGAATAAAAAAAGGGTTTTGCATGGCAACTCTTTCATAAGAAAAAGGGAGAACCAGTTTTGATAAATTTAATGCACTTAGTTGCTGTTCTAATAGTAATAAATGTACTAGACTTATATAGCAACATTCTTCATGATGAGTTAGAAGATTAAAATAAAAAAGATCTATATTTTATTTTTATTTTTTTGAAGCTTCATATCAAAATTTGTAATGACGGCTTGAGCCTGATTCACCTTGGGTGTCTCACAAATAAAGTCTCCAGGACTATAACAACAATAGCAGTATGTGCTAGCCTTGCCGTCGAGTTTGCTTGACTAACTCTACACTATGTAAAATAGACCAGAAAATGACGTACACTTTGACATAAGCAATATATTCATAAGACTCAACAGTTCTCACTCAAAATCAACAAATAAAAAAAATAAGACAAAGAGCTCAAAGAAATTGAATATAAAAAATCTGAAGTATTTAAACTAAAACATAAAGAGAAAAATAGCAGAACAAGCTGGAAACACTCATAATTTGTTTAAAGTAACGATTATCAAAACAAAGAAAGCAGTATTCACATCTGAAAGTGAAAAACATAATTTAAAAATCCAAAACTACTAATAGCATCATCAAGTTAAGCCTTATAAAAAAAAAACATGCATAGCACACAGTGAGTTATTTAGTGGCAGTGAGCTAAAACCAGTTGTGCACAGCAGAATCCTGAAGACAAACATAAACGATGGCTTTATAGTAATATACACTATTTCGTAGTCAACAATTCTCTTTTTTCACTTTACAGTCACTGTTTCTGAATATAAATGTTAGGCTATCCCCACGAGATTTATTTTAAGTGGACTGTGCTGGGTTCCACATGAGAACTCTCAGGAAATTATCCCAAATAGTTACAATTAGATAAGTTTCCTGCACAAATTAATGTTTAATTTATTGATGATTTTTCAGTCATATTGTGTAGGCCTAGGGAAGAGGGGGGTATATAGAGGGGCGTGGGTCATAACTGCATTTCATCATCAAGACTGTCAAACATTTCCATCCCGTTGTTTTGGTTACTGCTGTTGTTGTTGCTGAAGATATTATTGTTGTTGTTATTATTGAAGTAGTCGCTGCCATAAGGTGTGAGGTTACTGGCTGGGGCGGTATGAGAAGGCGGTGACGACGACCAGAATGGAGAGTTGGTGAACGATGTCAAAGGCCGGAGAAAGCCTGGAGACGGGGCCAGCCGGCACGCTGGGTTTGCCGACCTGCGGAGATCGGGGGGCAGAGAAAATGACGGAAGATCGTTCCCCTGGAGTCTGGTCATGGGCAGATCTGACATGAGTTCCGACGCCATCACTTCCATGTGCGAGGACCCAGGCAGGCAATGTCTCGAGACTGAGGGACAATTTGAGATGCTGCTACTGGTAATAGCACTAGTATTGCTCGTTACCATAGAGACATTGGACGAACTTAAGGTGGTTGCCGTTGACGACTGAGAGTCGGCAGAACTGTCATCGTTTGTTAAGTCTCCGATAAGTTTCTCCGGCGACTGCCACAGCACAATCTGCATGCACGGTTTGTTCCTGGAAGTGAAATGAAGACAGATGTTTACATGAAAGTCAAAACAGGATGACTTGCGTAGCTTCTAGTAATATACATGGAGTGATGGACAACGGACGAGAACAAATAAGGACATAATCTTCATTTATGATGGGAAAAAAAAACAACTGCTTTGACAGTACTAGACTCTGTCAAATAGTTGGTCATATTGGTAGACTATCAGAATGGTTTGATCCTACTTTGAAAATTAAATCATTTAACTAAAATAAAAATGTCAATATTACGTCCATTCAGTAACTAGTTGAAATGTTAAGAAAAAGTTAAAGATTGGAAATACCTTTAAGTACTAATCCAAAAAAATTTCACGAGCCATTATTTTCAAAACCTGATGAAAGAATATTGATAATCAATTTTAATGATTAAAACTTTAAGGACGAATGGCATTAAGTGTCATCACTCACAGGTCTTCCATGATTTTTCTTGGCAGGATCGGTGAGCTGGTCTGAGCGATGTTTAAAATACCGTCAGACACTTTGAACTGGATTCCTTCCTTCCGTTTCGGGGACTGGTCCAGCTCGTCATCACTTTCTGTGCTCAGCCTGGTGAGAGAGAGATAGAGAAAGTGAGAGTGTGTGTGGAAGAGAGAGAGAGAGAGAGGGGGGGAGACAGAGCGTGTGTGAGAGAGAGAGAGAGAGAGAGAGAGAGAGAGAGAGAGAGAGAGAGAGAAAGGGAGAGAAATATTACTAAAACAAGAGTATTATGACTTAGCTCTGAGGACGACTCAGTTATGTATCCTTCGATGATTCTAATTTTCCTTAAATTTACTGACCTTTGATGATTAGCAGGTCAGAGTTCATTCAAGGTGTTTCTGTTATGTTTTGTGACTCAATGTGCGATGCCTCTGTTCGCCAGAGTATAGCTTAAGAGAAATCTTTGATCAGAGATAGCAAAGCTGTCTCCTAAGATTCAGTAAAGATGCTTTTCGAACATGTGACCCCAGAGAGGTATACCCATGACTAAGTTCATCAAAACAACTATCTGTAGAATTGTATGTTCTACTAGGCTTTAACAATAGTCACGACACAGTAGGAAAAAATAATTGGCAACATTAAAGATAGCTGCCCTATATGTTTTGTTATGTAGGGTACCTGCTCTCCAGCTCTCTGAACCTCTCCCAGTCCTCCGATTTAGTTGTGGGCTTGCGTACGTCAAGCATTGCGTCGTAATCTACGCTGTTGCTCTCGGCTTGAAGGTCAAACTGTGATGTCTTCTCAGTAGTCATGTGATGACTTGGGGTAATCCTCATGTTCGCCAGCTGATCAGTGCAGAGATGGACCTTGGAAACTGGAACTCTGAACATGTCAAGGAAAAAAAACATAAATATTTATTGTGAACCTGATTTATAACTTTTTTTTTGTTTTTGGTTAAGACATTTCAATATTATGTTCACAGTGAAACCCGCTTAAGATACCCCTGTTTAAGATAAACTATGGCTTTATATAAACTATTACAACTTTTTTAAAACTTTACAACCAATGGTTAATATTAAATTTAATACAAGCAAACTTGGGATACAATAAACAATTAGGCTGTCGCTGAGAGGTTTATCTTCAGTGGATGACTCCATTGCATTTATCACACTCTGGTAGAAAAAAATTTAACTAAATCAAAGCTGACTGTGGCGTTGAATCATGCCTGCAGCATACTATAATTTATAGTCATATATTACTGTTTAATTCGAAGTTTATTTGAAGGGACTTAAGACTTAAGCTTAACATTTTTTATGTGCTACTGCACAGAGACAGAGCCGGGATAATAAAACCCCTACACTGGACATCGGATGAAGCGAAGTTTGTGGGCCCGCTTCAAAACTCTGTTGCGTCCAAGGTTTCCTTACAGGCAAGGTCGTTTTACACATAATAGACTTGACTCTTTAAGACTTCCATTTTTTTATTCCTATCGTTAAAAGAGACCATTTTCTATGCCTACCGTCTAAATCTGAATTCTGCAATTTCTACTTTTTGTCTGATGTTTTAAAATAAACGAATTTTAAAAAGTCCTAATCTGTGCAGTTACGTTTGAGATCAGATAGAGAGAGACAGAGATAGAGAAAGAAAAAAGGGAGAGAGAGAGGGAGGGGAAGGGGGGAGCACATGGCTATGTCGGGCAACACAATGAAAGCTGGGAGAATGCCTGTCATAGCCTGCCAGACAGCATTGGTGACGGAGTATTAACACAATGATTTTACACCTCTTACCTCCCTCCCTCAAAAATCTGGTCTAGTTAGTTCTGTCTCTTCATTAGGCATAAGGCCTATAGGCTTTATATAGGTGGTATGATAGCGGAACAGAATTCACGATGCCTGAAACGACTCTCCATCCTCCCCTCTCACAGTAGTTATGAGATCAAACAATCACACATATAATATCAACACTCACTCTGGCAGGACATCCTCAGCTTTCCGTTTGGACCTTCTTAGAATGTTGCTGCCTGGCGGAACTTGACCAGAACTGGATAGAGAGGAAACGAAATTTGAAATTATTTACGTCTGCAAAATATTCTTTGCAGAAAAAAAAGCAAAGCAAGGTTTGGCTTTAGACAGGACAATAAACGATTCCATTTGACATTGTCCATATTTAGAAGTTTTGAGGGGGTTTGTAGTTGCTGTTTGATTTTTTAAACTGCATTTATAATGTAAATATATATTGAAAAATTAAAATGCCATAACTGTTACTCACAAGAAATTGAACGGCACCCCAGTGAAAACTGTGGCCGATCCAAGATGGACATTGTGAGGCACCGAGTTCATGTCCACCCAGGGCATGGTTGTGGGGATGGAGTGTTGCCAGGACGCCCCAACTCCAGGAGCACTCAGGTTGATAGGGCTAATTGTCTGGTAGAGAAGGGAGCGCAAAGTAAAATCAAAGATTTTTTTTTAAATTGAAAATTAATTAAAGTAATTCGGACTCTTAAATTGTACCCTTACGGGATAAAATTTACACATAAAGTGAATTTAGAATTGATGGACTATAATTATAGTACATGTACCAAATATGGCAGTGGTGAGAAAAGCTTCTATAATTACGCTAGATGTTTTCATTTTTACTTAATTATCAATAGTTATAGAGTGTAGTAGAAAATAATAATATGCTTAGGAGACAAAAAACAGTGTTGCAGATTTCTTGCCTCCACCCGCCCTCCCCTCAACTGGCTTGTTCTCAAAGAAAATTTTGCTTACCAAGTAATATAGTCCTCATAATCTGTTATATACTTAACTAACATGATATGAGTATCGTTTACAAGTGGCTTGTGGGAGAACCTTTGTTATTTTTTTGTTTACAAAGGCAGTTTTGTGTCTAATTTCAACCAGTGCAAAAGTAAAAAGCAACCCGGAGAGTTTGCCGATACCCCTGCTTCATGGGACCCAAGAAGGGTACGAAATCTAGTTTGTTGGATGAAAGATATTTTAAAAACAAATAAGAAGAAAAATTTGGAATTTTTTCTCCCAGTTGAATACAGGGTTTCTTTTTGTGTAGGTTTGAAGTGAGTAACTAATAGTGAACTTCCACAGGGTTAAACCATTCAATTTTTTTTTATTATCTCAAAACTTAACACAAAAAACAGAAATATATGCCATTCTTATAGCCCAATGGCAATAATTTGTGTAGAGTACCTCTATACAAGGTCTTGGAGTGCCGAGCGTGGTGCACTGTGTTGGGGCTGTGAAGGTGAAGTTACTCTGTAGTCCTGTCGGATTGGGATTGCGGTATGGGCTCATCCCAGTCAAGGGGTTGTAGTTTGCAGCTGCCATCTGCAGCTAGATGTTGAAAATGTTGAGATCAACTATGTTCAGGTCCTATAGATGCACTTTGGTTCAATGTGGATATGATAGCTGGAAAACAACAAAAAGTGACAGCTCAAAATATTGTGGTGAAAGGCCATTTCGACTGTTCACAGTGAGTTATACTTAGCAGAGAAAAGAACATTTGTAAAGGTTTTGAAAAGGGGAAAAAGTCTGTAAATACAAGGGAGTGGATCGTGTAAGAATTGTTTCAAATTTGTAATGAATTACACGGAGAAGATACTAATCAAATATTTCCTTTATATACATATATGTTCCTGTGGAGGAAATGCCAGAATCATTTAATAACTACTCCCTTCAAAAGATTGATGTTATCAGGCGTGAACTTGATGTATCCACACAGAACAACCAACATTTTCAGAAGATGCATAGATTTTGTTTCCCAGAATTACTAGTATGATAAAGGAATCTCTGACTTTTGGTACTGTTCCATGTGTTTTTAAAAAAGCAATTGTAAAACCTATGTTGAAGAAAACAGGTTTGGACTTGGAGATTTATAGTTCTTCAAAGTTGATAAAATGATATATATGGAGTTGTCATTAATTTTCTGAATTTCAAGTATATGGTTATGAATAGATATATATATATATGGTAACACTGAATTCTGCTTGACAAATAGTGCCTTTGTAATGCCCATTGGTGGTATCAGTTACAAATTAAGAGAATAAAACCAGAAGGACTTCAAATTATGACTCTGAATTTAACGAGCCAAAGAGACAAAAATAATCAAGTCTCCTGCAAAATTCATAACAAAGCTTTCCCAAACTAACAATTCATAAAATAAAGAAAATTACATTTCCTTCACATACATCCGTCTGGTGTCATCAGTGGTGATTACTTAAAATTAAATATCAATCTCACAGAATGCATTTTGATCAGTCTGCGCTTATCTCACAGGGGGCATGAATAAATAGGGGTCTGTGCTAATATGATATATCACAAGATGCATGATCAATATATCCTTCTTTTCAAAATGTCAGACTTTAATAGTGTATAGACTCAGGAAATGAGAAAAAACATCTTGTTTTGCCTTAATATCTGATCCTGTTTTGGCTTAATATTTGATTATCTCAAGACAAGAAATCCTGACGTATGCATTTCCATGCTTTTCCAGAGTTGCTTATAGCTACATAGATCTATATATATCTAGACTAGATAGCCTGACTAGATTTAAAAGTCAATGTTTTTCCAATTTTTGATTTAAGACAAAAACTCACCGTTTAGTTTGACCAGAGTAGGAAATCCCAAATATCTAGATGTGCAACCCAGAGGTAGATTGTGACCTAAAGTATAGATCTAGATCTACTTCGAGAGACCTACCAATCCAATGATCAAATCGTCCACATAGAATAAAATCTAGATCTAGATCTAGATCTAGATCTAATCTAGATTATAGATCTATCATTTAGATCTTTATTTATAAACGTGATTTTTACGTCTTTAGTTTATTGTTATGTATTTGTGTCAAGTTAAATCTAATCATTTAAACTCGTTTTGAGAAATAGATTTAGTGGATATTCCAGAGTTTAAAGAAATAGCGTAAATTGCCACTCTTGCTTTTTATGACATCCCAGATTTCTAGACGAATCGAGAGTAAACTAGAATCCAGTCTTTCTTCAAAGCGACAGCTGACTGCAGTGTATTTTCGGAGTTACTGCTCCCTGATAAATAGATAGTGTTGAGCGTCATCACGGGTCCATATTATACGCCAGTACCATAAAAGCGAGGGGAAGAGAGATGCGCCGGTACCATGTTTGATGACTATAATAAATTTATGTACGTATGATATTATTCAAAGATATATAATTAGCGACTATGAGATATCAGAGATATCAATGACACGTTAGATATAGGCCTACTATGTTGTGCATTTCATGTACAAAAGCAAAGTGGTCCGCATCACAGAAAAGGAAGTTCATTTCTGTATTTAGGTTGCAGGGGGCCTTGGGGCCAGCTCGGAGAAGGGGGAGGGGGGCTCACTCGCCCATGATTGGTCTAAGAGGCATAGTTTTACAATGCGTTTTAAATGAGGGTCGCTTCTTGTGTGTGTGTTTGTTTTTTGGTTTTTGTTTTTGTTTTTTTTTTTTGTTTTTTTGTTTGTTTGTTGTTTTTTTTTTGTTGTTTGGAGTTTTTTTGTTTGTTTGTTTTATGTTGTTGTTGTTTTTGTTTTTGTTTTTTGTTTTGGGGGGGGGGGTGGACTTAAATCTGGCGCTGGTTAAGGTAGTCCAAATCTTCTGAAGCATGACTTGATGCCTCTGTCTTTCCAATTTCATATTAGGCCTACGATAACTAAGTTTCCGAAACTCGTCGCCATGTTACACAGCTTGTGCACATTATTTTTTCGGAATGCAAATGTATGCCCTTTGTACACTTCCAAATGGCTGATAGTGTTTCTGCGAACTCCATATCCTGTGGATTACACCGTTCACTCATTGCGAGCCATTGCTCCGCTCTTTGGATAATATTCTATGAGATATAATTTTATTTTTTTCCTCTTTCAGCTTTCGTAATAATTCACTGAGCGTGACTGATTTTTTGTTGTTGTTTTATTTTGAAGCTCGAAGTGGGTTGTGTTCATTGTGTTTTAAATGTATGTGTGTGTGTGTAAGACTTGGTCGTACATTATACACATTATTTTTATTAGATTTAACAATACATTATGTGAGGGGGGGGGGTAAATAAAAAATGTTACATAGGCGTGTAACACTGTTGAAATTAGACACTGTCAGACATAATATTTTTTTTTTCATACCTCTTTACGCATTATACAAGCATACACATACTCCTACAGACAAAAACGCTAGGTATGGCAAATTGGTAGCAATCTGATAGAGGCTGGTACAAACGAGTTTTTTTTTTATCTGTCTGCTCTGGACTTTTTCAATATTAGTCACTATTAAGAGTGTTGTTCATGTCCGATTTTATATATTTTGTTTTATTTTTTACTTGTAAAACATACATGTCTTTGAAAGTTGTAAGTTCACAACCAATAATTTGGGAAGAGAATTCTTTCTGTTTTGTTTACTCTTTGAGAATGGATTTTTGATACATTTTTAAAAACATGTACTTAAAAAGGATATTAAACTTTGGATACAAAAAGCAAAGCGGTCCGCATCACAGAAAAGGAAGTTCATTGCTGGATTTAGATTGCAGGGGGCCTTGGGCCAGCTCGGAGAAGGGGGAGGGGGGCTCACTCGCCCATGATTGGTCTAAGAGGCATAGTTTTACAATGCGTTTTAAATGAGGGTCGCTTCTTGTGTGTGTGTTTGTTTTTTGGTTTTTGTTTTTGTTTTTTTTTTTTGTTNTTNTNTTTGTTTGTTGTTTTTTNTTTTGGGGGGGGGGGTGGACTTAAATCTGGCGCTGGATAAGGTAGTCCTAATCTTCTGAAGCATGACTTGACTGCCTCTGTCTTTCCAATTTCATATTAGGCCTACGATAACTAAGTTTCCGAAACTCGTCGTCATGTTACACATGTGCTGCACATTATTTTTTTCGGAATGCAAATGTATGCCCTTTGTACACTTCCGAATGGCTGATAGTGCTTCTGCGAACTCCATATCCTGTGGATTACACCGTTCACTCATTGCGAGCCATTGCTCCGCTCTTTGGATAATGTTTTATGAGATGTAATTTTTTTTTATTCCTCTTTCAGCTTCCATATTAATTCACTGAGCGTGACTGATTTTTTGTTGTTTTATTTTGAAGCTCGAATTGGGTTGGGTTAATTGTGTTTTAAATGTATGTGTGTGTGTGTAAGACTTGGTCGTACATTATACACATTAAAATATATTATACACATTTTTTTTATTAGATTTAACAACACATTATGTGAGGGGGGGGGGTAAATAAAAAATTTTACATAGACATGTAACACTGTTGAAATTAAACACTGTCAGACATACATAATTATTATTTGAAAATACCTCTTTACGCATTATACAAGCATACACATACTCCTACAGACAAAAACGCTAGGTATGGCAATTAATTTTTGTAGCAATCTGATAGAGGCTGGTACAAACGAGTTTTTTTTTTATCTGTCTGCTCTGGACTTTTTCAATATTAGTCACTATTAAGAGTGTTGTTCATGTCCGATGTTATACATTTTGTTTTATTTTTTACTTGTAAAACATACATGTCTTTGAAAGTTGTAAGTTCACAACCAATAATTTGGGAAGAGAATTCTTTCTGTTTTGTTTACTCTTTGAGAATGGATTTTTGATACATTTTTAAAAACATGTACTTAAAAAGGATATTAAACTTTGGATACAGTACACATAAACAATGTTCATGATATTGTAGTCGACGTGGAAAGATTTAAACTTTCTTAAAAAGTAAAGTCGCTTTTTCGTTGTATTTGTTTTTTTTTTTCAATCAGGATTTCAATTATATCTATGTGGTTAATGAAAGTTTCAATTTGTATTTAATTGTTATGGTTCCTCAAGTAAATTTTGACCATAACAAGTAAGTTAATTAGCCATATCATGCGCAGACATATTTAGAACACATTTTTAAAACTGGAAATTGTACAAGAAGGGAGCGAGAGGTAGCCATAATTATATAAAGAAAGCTATGAGATGGATGGGTGGAAGAAAATGATCGGTCTGATCGTGAATTGGGAGAACAGGAGATTTAATTTAGATAAAGAATGGTCAAATCCCAATGCTTTCATTTCAAGTCTAACTTTTATTGTTTACAAACAGTATGTGTTACATAACAGGTTGACAATAATTGTATGACTCAAAGAAGTGTTATAAGAATACACATGATACAAAATATAATTTGGTATACATTTACACATGAGAAAAATGTGTTAAGTATTGTTGCAATTGAATCAAACCCGCTATTGCTTCCATTAAGCAAGAGTTCGCCATTGAACGGCGCTGCAATAAAGTGTTTAATCGTTTGTTTACATGTATAATCTTCGTTGAAAGTATGGTTCACAGATTATACAAATTAGGAGCAGATAAAAATTTCGATATAAAAATCATCCCAAAAATATACACATTAAAGACAACACATTCGCTCCTTAGAACGCGTTAACGATTGATGTTCTCCGCATTCCATACTACAAAATAATTTCGACGTGCATGAGAAAAAATGACTACCAAATTCCTTTTCCATCAAATTACAATACTAATATTTCCAGAAACTCGCCGCCATATTGCACTAAACAAGCACATTTTTTTCGGAATACAAGTAGATGCTTTTTTATACTTCCGAATGGCTGTTTGTGCCTCTACGAACTCCAAAACATTTTGGGTAGTAAGTGCAACGTTGCTCTAAAGTTAGACCCGGACTATGATTACTTTTAAATGAGCAAAAGCTACCCTTAGTCCGGAATTTAAGCTTATAGCACCGCCGTACTTACGACCCTTTATGTTTGTCCTGTCTAAAGACACACTGAACTTGAGTGCGTATATTAATGAAGTGAATTACTTTGCATCTCACTTTTTTCTCATGGCTACCTAGTGACCGCATACAATATTACGTTACGTATGACTGGAGGATGCGCAAAATCATAAAAGATAATGAGGAGAGTGGGGTGGGGGGAGTATCTTCTAGATCTATTAATTCCTTTCAACATCACAAATGTTTAATCGGATTAATAAACTAAATAAACTTATTCTAACATTTGTTCACCCCCTCTCACACATTAATACAAACACTTGGACGCCAACTGGTAAGAGGCATGGTTTTATCGAAAACTCTGGGGGAAATGAAACGAAATGAAACACCAATAATATTCTCGACCGACAACAAATCGGAAGTAGAATAGTTATCGTGAATAAGAATAGAAAAATAAGGGTTTTGCTGTGTTATAAGAAAACAACCAATCGTTTGTCCTGCATAATAGGAAAAATAGAAGAGAAGGTAAAGATTTTCTAGTGTATGAAAGATACATATGTCGTCACTGTAGGCTACTACGCTTTTGGCTTAAGTCATTTCCCTGTTTTGAGAAAATTAAATTTAAAAAAAAACAAGCTTTATTTCGTTATTTCTGTTCATACTGGACACACGTTTGTACTAAGATAAATCAAAAATCCATTAGCACATTTATAATCTGAAAATTTATATAGATAGATACCATTTTCACCTTTTACAGCTAGGACCACTTGTGTCCGTAGCCCCATTGCGAGATATAAAAAATATCACGGTTTTCCGCCGTGGAACTGCTTGAGGAATCCTGCCACCAGCGAGAAGGACTTGGCAGACATAACAGGCATCGCGGTTCGGCTGATGAACACATCGTGCGGGACTCCCCGAAGGATCTCACACTGCACCGGTACGCCAGCGGTTCTCAGCTTCTCGGCGTAGTCCAGCCCACAGCCCAGCAAGGGGTCTAACTCTGCCAGGACGAGAAGGGCAGGGGGAGATAACTCGGTGTTGGTCCGAGCCATGGGGTTGTAGCGCGGGTCCGTCTCGTGGCCCGGGATGTTCGCCAGGCTCTGTTCGAAGATCCAGCGTAAAGTATTCATGTCCAAATAAGGTATGTTTTCGAACTCCTTGCAGCTGGGCTGAGAGAGTGAAGTGTCTGCCACGGGGTAGACAAGCACCTGGAAGTCAAGGCCCGTAACCTCGTTAGTGACACAGGCGGAGAGGTGACCCCCTGAACTGTCCCCGCCCACGCCGACCTTACTGCTTTCCGTCCCGCCAACTGCAGTCTTACTGGCCATGACCCAGCGGGTCACCGTGACCCCGTCCTCGAATGGCGCGCACGGGGCCTGCGTGTTGGGCAGCAGACGATAGCTGGCGTTGACAACGATGGAGCCGGAGTCCATAGCGATGACCTTGACCGTCGCCGCAACGCTCTCACGTGATCCCCAGACGAGACCACCACCGTGGAAATAGACCAAGATGGCGGGATTGTCTGCGCATGTCTCAGGTTTGTACACCGTCACAGCGATTCCTTCCGGGTCGTGAGGGGATGGTACCGTCATTTCCGTCTCCACACCAGAAAAATCCACCGTTCCTTGCAGTTTCATTTCTAGGGAATAAAAAAAGGGGGGCTGTTTTTTTTTAGTTTTCTAAACTTCAACGTGAGCATTTCTTGCTATCTAGTGGACCGGTTAAAAACAAACATCTAGCAATTTTTATTAATGTGGCTCCTCCCAGTACTTTTGTCTCGACCGGTTTCAACATTCTGACAATTTTTATTATAATATTATGTGGCTTCTCTCAGACACGGATCAGGAATACCAGAACTTTTGTCTCGACCGGGCACATTATTATGCCATTGGCTTGATTGCCAATCAAAACCAGGATCACTTGAAGCCCAATATCCTGATATGGGGTATTTGAACAAAATAATATAAATGTATTCGCTTTTTTATGATATTCATTTTTCTCACGTTATTTACTAGAATGTTTCCGCCCCAGCAAGTGAAAAAATGTGATTCTGATTTCAAAAATTGCTCTATAAAAAAAAAAAGAGTCAGGATACTTTTGTCGATAAGGCAATGTTTCAATTTTCTCAGAGATTAAAAACGTTCTTCACATTTTTTTTATAGAATTTTAGTGAAAGTGTTTTCATGTTAGGTGATTGTCTATAGTACGACCACGACCACGACCCTTACCACAACCACAACCACGACCACAACCATAACCATTCCCACAACCATTACAATTAGTACATTAGCACTATCACTACCATTAGCACTGCCACTACAACTACCACGGGGTGGGGGGGGGGGGCGTGGTGGCCTGGTGGTGGCCCTGGGGTTGAACTTCGGCTTCCGACGCAAAAGGTCTGGGTCCGAGCCCTGGCAATTGCGCTCCCCGTGGTAGTGGTAGTGGTAGTGATAGTCCTAATGGTAGTGGTAGTGGTAGTGCTAATGTACTAATGGTAATGGTAGTGGTTATGGTAATGGTGATAGTAGTGGTAATAGTAATGGTAATGGTAATGGACGTGGTCGTGATTGTGGCATGGTCGTAGTC
This sequence comes from Elysia chlorotica, assembly GCA_003991915.1. NCBI lineage: Eukaryota > Metazoa > Mollusca > Gastropoda > Plakobranchidae > Elysia > Elysia chlorotica. Next base: position 356,420 of record RQTK01000495.1, read on the forward strand.
GTGGTAATGGTCATGGTCGGTGTCAGTATAATGTGACCAGCTGAGACAGAAGTCATGGTATCCTCGCCCTGTCTCGTGTGTGGCAGCACAAAAAATTGTCAGACGTCAGTCTTGGGGTCCGTCCACAATATAGCCTATATAGTGCTGATGTTGGACGTAAAACCAACTCAACAACAACAACAACAACAACACTACTACTACCACTACCACTACCACTACTACTACTACTACTACTACTACTACTACTACTACTACTACTACTACTACTACTACATTTATTTTAACTGTTACTGTCCTGACGTGCCGTAAATAAAAACTCTTACTCTAACCACTAGTCTACTACTGCTCCTACCTGTAACGTGCATCTGCTTCCTGATGCCCTCGACAGTAATGTTATCACTGTCCCCAGCATCCTCGGCGTCTACCATTGCCTGGAGCTGGTATGTTTCCTCGTGGATCTCGTACTTTTTGGCATAGGGAGCCCACTTTGCTTTCGCCTGTTCCATGTTTTACAAGTACCTGTTGGGTGGAGTGTACATGTGTTACCAATAAATAGTTCCAATGATTTGTAGAGATTCTTGCTTGTACCCAACTGGGATAGTTTTTTAAGATATCTAATCTCGATTTCTGATAATGGGCCAAGGGCGAAGCTTTCTGTAACTACACGCAAAGTGACCCAAATCACCAAGTATTTACGATTAGAATCAGAGTGTGCTCAATTTCAAAGTACAATTATTACGCGCAGTGTGAAAATTTAAATTGTTAGGGTAGAAGGCTTTTAGGCTGAACAAATGATCTCTGAGTATTACTCTGTCAAAACTGTTAAAACTTTAAAAGAAGTAAACCATTACCACTGTATCTCCTTGCCCTGAAAAAAAAAAAACAACAGTGACGTCACATGTTTGATAGGCTTCGCTAGTGGCGTGTGATAAGTTTATTCTACACATGTGCAAAATCTGTGGGGGTTCAGGGGTCAAGGGCAACATCCTTATCGGGGGTCTAAGGGCCTTATGGTATTTAGGAATCAAAACATAAAAATCGGTGTTCTGGGGCTTCAAATAATTATGCCAAACATTGACCAAAATTTAATTGATATTTTTTTTAATGAAAAGTAATCCAGATAAGAAATTTTCGTTAACCAGTGAACTGAAAATTTTAACATATCATAGATTTAATAAATAAGTTTACATGTATTATTGAGCACATAATTGTCATAAAGAGGTTATGTAGGTGAAATAATATTCATTTACTTTATCTTGAAGATTGATGTTTATGTAGATCTAAATGACAGTTAGATCAATAACAATATTTTAAGCCAACAACAAAACAAAATTGTTTTCCTTGTCTACCTCAAACAATTTAAAAAAAAGGTCGTTTTGGTGGGGTGGAAGGTGGAGGGGGATGGGGAGGGTGCGGGCCACGTCTTAAATCCGACACTGAGGAGTAATACTAATAGCAGTGATTAAGCACCGATGCTAGGCTTTCTGTGAAACTTCTGATTTCTTTGCTTGCTTGTTTGTTTGTTTGATGCTTAGCGTCCAAGCTCAGCACTATTTAGGCCATACATGTTTTGTGGACAAGGGAGGGGCGAGGGAGCTTTGGTTGTTTGGTTGTTATCGCAACGCCTCTAATTAATAAAATAATAGTCCTAAACGAGACAGAGTCGAGACCTCCATAAGAGCAGGCCAAGTCACCGAAATGAGTAGAAAAAATGAGTACCGTAGTCGACCTCCAGCCAAATGTCGACTCTGTGACTCTCATTTGCCAATCGTTGGTGACTGCCGACTCTCGGTTAGGCTTGAGCTACCTAGCCTAGTTCCAAAACCCAACGTTTGTTATCCGAAGCCGGATGTCAAAGGGCTTATAACAGAACAGTTAAAGTCACAGTCACAGTTGACTTTTAGAGTTTGACGAAAACGTCGAGTCGACTTCCCGACTTTCTTATGGGCCGACTTTGTTCAATTCTAATANAGAGAGAAAGATAAAGAGAGAGAGAAAGAGAGAGAGAGAGAGAGAGAGAGAGAGAGAGAGAGAATGAGAGAAATGGGGAGAGATATATAGAGGCGCAAGGGGAGCGAAAGATAGATCATGTATAGATAAATGGCGAGAAAGAGATAGAGAGAGGGAGTGCTGGGGAGGAGATGAAGCTAAACCGTTCATTAAAAAGCGAAGAGGTAATAGATTATAGACTTAAACATTTTTCGGCATATAGATTGAAGGCATGAACTATAAATAAACATAGAGAGAGAGACACACACACACACGCGCACACACACACACACACACACACACACAGACAGAGAGAGAGAGAGAGAGACACACACACGCACAGAGACAGAGAGAGAGGTCGTGGTGAATACAAAATCTCAAAAGAAATAGATAGAGACTGGATTACATTGAGAGATTGAAAAAAAAAGAAAGACAGAAAGACAGAAACTAGAGAAAGAGAGAAAGAGGGAAGGGGTGGGGGGAGATAGAGAGAAATAGACAGACAGACAGACCGCGTACAACAAAGAAAGAAAGTATGAACAAGTACAGAACGAGGGCAGAAACCCCAACCATTGCTTTCATCATGACAACTCATAACAGAAAGAAATTGAAGGGCCATGATCGCCGATATCTGTTACAGATCTTGCACAAAAAATAATATGACTGCAGTTTTTGTGTTAAAAAAAATAAAAATATGACAGGTTCAAAAATGTATACAAATAATAATAAAAAATAATAAAATAATAGTAAAAAAAAAAATAAGGCCCGTAAAACGGCCAAGGTTCGCATGCTATTACGATAAGCGCCTCATCGTAATTTATGACTTGGGTACTGATGCGGTTCCTCCATAGCTTACTATATTACTACGTTATTAAGTACTCCATGGGTTCCTCCCATAAAAAAACCGGCTCACATTGGTGATCGAAAGCTGGCAGGGAAGCTTTGTCGGAAGGTGTGTGATAAGCACAAAGTCCTCAGAGGTACAGGCGTTAGGTACTTCGTCAATGTGGTGTGATGGGTCCGCTATCCTGAGAGTGCCTATACATGTCCACTAGATAAATGGTGAGGATCAGAGCAGTAAGTTGCACCCCTGCTTGTTTTTTGGATTATCTCCATTTATACGGAGTTATTTCCCTTTGAATATGTAAGGACATTAACACTTTCATAGACAAGAAGATTTTCCTTTTTATTGACACATTCTAAATTATGCTCATGTCCATTGACTATTGAGGACCCACTTGCACTGCTCATGGTTTGTCGTTATTTTCTATCTTTCGACTCTCTTCCTCTATCTTTCTTTTACCCTTTCCCTGCTCATTGTGTTTTTAAACTGTTTAGACAAACATACCAGGCCCCCGGGTTGTTATAGAGAGCAATGTCGTTAGTATATCTTACATTTCTCAATTTTAGCCCTGGAATGCATGACTCATCGAAAAGGTCGATACGCTACAGACATTAAACCCACAAGGCATTAACATCGACAGTCAAGCATTTAGAAAATGTTTTACAATAACAAATCCTCATCCCACAATTATGAAACAAAATTAATTTCCCAGCCTAACGGGACACAAGCAAGCACCAAACATACAAACCATCATGCTCTGTATTGTCATGATTTTAAAAAGAGAGAGTGAGAGAGAGTGAGAGAGAGAGAGAGAGTGAGAGAGAGTGTGTGTGTGAGAGAGAGAGTGTGTGACATTCGAGTGAGAGACCCAGAAAGAAAAAGAGAGGAAGGGAGGGGGCAAAAGAGAGAGGAGGAGAGACAGAGAGAGACCTATAGAAAAGGAAATAAAGACAAAGAGGCAGATAAACAAACAGACGTGCATTCATATAATTATTAGATAACAGACAAAGAGAAAGAGAGAAATACGAGTAGAATTGAAAAGACCCTGTGATCGAAGTGTAAAACCAGTTTTTTGGTGGTAACAAAACGGACAATCTGTAGTAAACTGGTGGATGCTTTATTTTCATTGTTTACAACGACTTAAAGAAAAATCTCCCTAAAATCGCCCGAGCCTTTCCAAAACAACAGACGACGTCTTCGAACATTTGTATTTACTTCGAGGTTTCTAAAAAAGTAGAAGGCAAAGTTACCGAATTAGACAAGAAAGTAGTTTAGAGCCCAAGAGAATTATACCATTAAAATCGTAGGAACCGTTGGATCATTTTTATTGCTGCAGTGTAGGCTGAGTAGGCTGAGCAAAATATTACTGAGTATCAATCTGAACTAACTATGGCGACGGCTTGTTAGACATAGATTACTCTTATTACGTTAAACAATGTTCACTCCAATCATTTCGGTGACTTGACCTGTTCTTATGAAAGCCTCGATTTATTTGAATTATTATGAACTGTATATCATTTAATAGTAGATCACATTTAGATCAGCTTACATTGTTGTGTACGCTGAAAAAGCTTAGCAAACATACTCTCTCAGTACAATGTTTCTAACTATAGTAATGATTTAATAGAAGTAGATCGTTGTTACATTTATTACGCCGATGATTGCTCACTGTGGTCAATTCTGTGACTTTTTCTGTTTTGGCATGTACTTAAGAAGACCTTGTCTGAGCACAATAAGGTATTATTGTTTGCAAGAGGACTAGTGGGCAGAAATCGTGCTAAATAGTACTTTGAATCTTTTACATGTAGCACGATACATTAAAGAGACATGGCAGACCTTAACATACCGAGATTTTTCATACCAACGGCTGTTCACAGACCCGCTCATTTTGGTGGTGTTTGATCGTTAATAAGTGAATAACGAAATAAAACAACACATGCTGATTCCCCAGAAAAAAAAATATGCTCACACCCATACACACTAGCAATGAAACAGGGAACTCCTCAATTTCACACAGGCCCACCTAGAAAATAAAACAAACGCATTCTTTAAAAAATATTTCACAAAATGAAATTATGCTCCGAGACCCGTTACATTTTTATCGTTGATTTAAAAAAATCAAATAAAATTCTTCCTCGATGCAACCTCGATGAGAAAATGGTAAGTGAAAATTTTGTACCACCAGTCCAGATTTAATGAGTTCACTTACTCAGCGACGAGGCGAAATCGGCTAGTGGGAATGAACATTTTTATTCGTATAAAAATGTTTGTCGCCTAGATTGCTTAACGGCGCAGAGACTAAGCGGTCTACCTGAAGACATAGAGTCCTTTGCTTGTATTTATTGTTGTCAGATGTGTACAACTTTCCTTCCGGGGCAACGTGAAGTGGGCTTGACGGAGATCAATTTTTGAAAATGTAGTTCCGTTCTCAAGTGAAGCCATCATGTCATCCAGTCTGGGTAGGGTGTACTGTTCTGTTTTAAGAACAGGATTCATGGTTAACTTTAAGTCGCCGCACATTCGTACATCACCGGATTTATTCAGTACTGGGGCGATGGGGGTTGCCCACTCGCTGTAGTTGACTTAAGATACAATTTCTAGCGTCTTTTCTACCTTTTGCTTGATAGCAAAGGGGACCGGTCTGGCCTTTAGGAATCTGGGAGTAGAACCTTCCATTACCTCTAATGTGGCTTGCCTGTCTTTTATCTTGCCAATTCCTTCCCCAAATAAATCTTGGAATTTTTGTTTAATCGTGGAAGTGGAGAACTAACTGTCTATTTTATTGAGTTGTAGATTCCGCCAATTAATTTGGACTTGGTTGAGCCAACCTCTGCCGAAGATGGTGTTGCTTCCTTTGGGCAGTATGTAGAGATTCAGTAGTTTATCTTGATGAGGGGTTGTCAAACGGACGGTAGTTTTTCCCCGTGGATGGATGATCTCCCCAGTGTACGTTTTGAGGTTGACTGCAGAGGGGAGTAGAGTAGGTTTCTTCTTGAATATTTTTATGAAGTCTCTTTGTGTCATTAACGATAGCGCAGAACCTGTGTCCAGTTCCATTTTCACGGGAACTGAGTCAAGATTGACGCTCAGCGTTATTTTGCTGGTACCAGAACTAAGTGAATTAAGTTCAAGAGTGAACTGGTCTTCTCTTCCGTTGATTTCTATTTCATTTACCCTGTTTAAAATATTTCTTCCGCTCTGAGCTAGGGATAGGCTGTTTTTGAGACCTGCATACAGTCTGCAAATGTCCCTTTTTGTGGCCGTGATTGCGCACCGAATCTCTGTGGAAACAGTCGCTCCTTTTATGATTTGTTTTTCCACAGCTTGGACATGGTGGAAACTTAGATGATGTCCTTTTTATCGAGCTCTTGATTGCGTGAACGGCAGGCGCTTGTCCTTGCATCTCGACTGCATCATGTTGTGCCTTCTCCATGATAAGAGCGAGGTTGGTTGCAGAGTCCAACGTCAGGTTCTCCTCTTGTAGGAGTCTCTTTTGGATGTTGACATTCCTAAGGCCGCAAACAAGTCTGATTAGAAGGGAGGATATCTCGATACAGAAATTTGCTTTAATTAGATCTAGATCAGATCAGATCGATCGGAATAGGAATAAACTTGTTATTGTTTTATATCGAACTAACAATTACAACACGAGGGTATCAAAAAGTGAATATATCGAATATACCACATAGCCCTGTCGATTTCGCTTCCTACTGGTTGGGTTGGTGTCAGTTTAATGTGACCGGCTGGGGTAGTAGTCATGGTATCCACGTCCTTGTCTCGTTTGTGACAGCACATAAAATAATTTTGTCAGACATTAGTCTTCGGATACGTCCACAATATAGTCTATATAATGCTGATGTTGGACGTTAAACCAACTCAACAACTCAACATGCTGACGTGCCTAAAAACTGCAAACTATATCCCCCACTCCCCGCCGACAATTGGCTGTGAAAGGAGTCATGGTATCCTCGCATTGTCTTTGCGTGATAGCATGTAAAGGTCTCGATTTTGTTGGACCCGTTTTCATATATACAAACATTACCCCTCCCTCCACCTACCCTTTCTCAATTAATTCTTGATCTTAAGACCCGTTGTCGTAAAATTTTAAAACAAATTCGAACCCTCCCCTGGCGGACCAACTCGCTCAGGTGGTAGAGCATTGGTCTCCAGATCGGAAGGTCCATGATTCGAATCCCACGATCAATCAAAAATCCAATTGTCAGATTTCGCCTTCTATTGATAAGATCAGCGTCAGTTTAGTGTGAACGGCGGAGACAAGAGTCCATATCTCCCCGTGGCAGCACGTAAATTTGTCAGACTAAATGCACCATGTACAAAAGAAGAAGATCAAAGCATCCATTGTGTGAATAGAGAGACATCCTTCAAAGTCCATGTCCTCATGGCATGCCAATCTTATTTTCAGCTCAGGCAAACAATAAGTCTTTCAAATACAACGCTGGTGGAGAAATAATAGGGTAGGGCTACCCTGGAACAGACTACCTCTTTCATCGAGGAGGCCAATTTTAAAAATTTTAAAGACTTGAAAATGAACATAAAAGAAGATAAAGAAAAAATATTGTTTAAGTAGTTATGCAAGGGTAAGAAGATAATCTCTACCTCGCCAATGTAACGTGTAAAGCACTGTAAAAATAAAACAAACACAAAACAACATCAACAACAACAACAACAACAACAACAACAACAACAAAAACAACAACCAAAGCCAGCCCAAATAAACATATCACTTCGGGAAGTAATGGCCTAAGGGGTCTGAGTGAGGGGGAACTGGCACAAGAAAAAAAGCGTTGATATCGGTTGTGGTAACACTTACATTGGTTATACGTTAGTTTTGGGCCCCGTCCACAATAATATATTAGTAATTTATGTACAATAAGTGCGTAACAAAAGGTTTACATTATTATTCAAAAGACCGAGTTCCTTACTTTTGTCGTTGAATGAATGATTAAAAGGTCCTAAGACGTCTTATGTTAAATCTATCCTACTCAGACAGTCGGTGATTTTTTCCAAACTTCTGTAAAGCTAGATCTAGTTCAAAGGTCACATAAAAAAAAAGTACACGAAGGGTGAATAACTGACACCATGTCGATTTAAATATTATATCGATAATGATAGTTTCGGTGCGCAGTGTTTCGGTGCCATCT
>RQTK01000496.1:0-24797 GCA_003991915.1 Elysia chlorotica
GGGGGGGGGTCGAGAACTGTCGTAAGTGGTAGAGCGTTGATCCTCCTATCAGAAGGTCCGCGGTTCGAGACCCACAATCGGCAAGATGCAATAATTGTCTGATTTCTTTCTCTACTGGTTGGGTCGGTGTCACTGTCAGTGTAAAATTATGTGACCGGCTGATACAGGACTCCTCAAGGTAACCCCGCAAAATTGCCAGACGTTGGTCTTAAGAACCATACACAATATAGCCTATTATAGTGTTGACGTTACAGTTTATGCAACTCACTCAACTCAGCTGTTGCAGTAGAAGTGGCAACAAACAAAATAAAAACTCAGAATAACACTGGCCTCATAAAACGACAACAACAACGATGGCATAAAAAAATCAAGTAAATCAAGAGCGGGTCACCTCGTTCTAAAGAAAAATCCTTGGTTGGCATTTGCCTGAGGATTTAATGAGATGGGTGAAGAGACACCAGCCATAGAAAGTCCTCGGGGTGCTTTCTTGAGCTCTCATATAGTTCCGTGTACGAAACACCATTCGTGACGTCAATTAAGAAAGGTCATATGGACAGAGTTATATTTGTTTCTTTAGACTCATTGGACCGTTACCCTAAATTAAGAAAAACAAGTCATGCCGACCATTGCTAGCATGAACTGTTTGAGATGGGCTTAGAGCTAGAGTCTGGAAAGCAGAAAATCAACGGAAAGTCAATATAATAGGATTACAAAGCAATTCTGGTAAAGACTTTTGAAAAACAAAGTGAAGGTCTATTATTTTTCTCTATCACTTTGGCCATCTCTCTTTCTCTCCACATATATTCTAGGAATTATTCTGTTGTACATTCTTCGGGCGAGAGAGAGAGAGAGAGAGAGAGAGAGAGAGAGAGAGAGAGAGAGAGAGAGATCTCTCTCTCTCTCTTTATCTCTCTCTGCTTTTTATGTACAATGTAAAAAATTTTTTATTGCTTCTAACCTGTCCCTATTACATTGTTTATTTGGTATGTTTCTACATTTCCCCTATCGGGTTTTCGCCTCCGAATAATTTATGATAAAATCCTCTTGTTTTCCTGACTGTATTAATGTATCTTCATCCATATATCACACACTTTTTGTAAACCACGATTCTATCATATTGCGTGCCTAAGGAGATAAGAATGCAATAGTTATCAATTCTGTATGTTTTTTCAATTCTCTGTAAAAAAAAAAAAAGTTTATATAATACTTTATTTGGTATCGTATTCGATCATTTAACCGAAACCCTCTCCGAATTTAATATCTCTTAAGTTTCAAGAAAGTTCCTGTGCGCCTTTTTGTTTCGCAATAATAGGTAACTGTTGTGAATCACGACATTCAAGCTCATAGTGTTGCTAGAATAATATTAAGGCAATGATTATGAAGTTATTTTTATCTTCTTCTTTTAAACAATAATTTTTATTATGTTACACTAAGAAATGTTTACGCGATTGACCAATCACATGTACCAATACAAACCATCCAATCAATCAATAAACTAACCAATCTGTTTCACTGTCTGTATGTCTCTCCCAGTGTCTCTGTCTCCATGTTTATCTGTCGGCGCGGTAGCCCTGGGGTAGATCACCAGCTTCCGACGCAGGACGTCCGTGTTCGAGCCATGACGATTTCACCCCCTTCTGGTTGGATAGTGTCAGTCTAATGTGACCGGCGTCAAGAGTCATGGTATCCCCACCCCGTCTCGTGTGTAGCAGCACATAAAATTGTCAGACGTCAGTCTTGCGGCCCGTCCACAAAAAGCCTGGACGTTAAACCAACTCAGCTACAGCTCTATATCAATGTCAACCTTTAATAATTATTAGTTTATATTTTAGTAAATTTAATGGTTCAACCATATGATTGTATCGAATTTCATCTTTTATCCTCTACATTTGTTTTGTCTATCACTCTATAGCTCACACTATTAAACAAACTACCATATAAATATTAAATATTTCTCTGCCTGCCTGCCTGCCTGCCTGCCTGTCTGTGTGTCTGTCTATCTGTTTGCCTGTTTGTTGACCTGCATGTGTTTGTCTGCTGTCTGTCTCTTTGTCTGTATCTCTTTCTCTGAAGGCCTGTCTACTCTCTCTCTCTCTCTCTCTCTCTCTCTCTCTCTCTCTCTCTCTCCCTCTCTCTCTCACACACACACACACACACTCTACTTCCCTCGATATTGCTCAAGTCTGTTTGTTCTAGATGTCCTCATCCATAAAGGTCGAACCTCGCGTTGAACCCTATACTTATTATGTTACCACCCACATTTGCCCACATAAACACGAGTTACCACATTCTAGATCTAATTCACCATTCACACTCTCTGTATCATGTAGATCAAAATGATCTAATCTCGATATCGATTTACGTATCATTTATATTTGTAACAATCTGACTGTCTTACTGTGCCCACATTGAGCTGGCCAGAGATTTTTTATAGGAAAATAGGATTATAATAATTATTATATCGAAGCAATAATGATTTCGTAACCATATCTAGGTGTAGGAGGACTTGGTCTATTTCATAAGTCAACATCCAATGAGTCCATGATAGTTACATTTAATCCCCTTCTAATCAATAGAAAAAAATAGCAAGATATAGTGAAGTCATTGAGCAACTAATATAGTTTTCACTTGGTACGGTAATATAATAGTTGTCAGGTTGATACAGTAAGCCTACTTTTGACATAAAAATCACAGTAAACTTAGGAACAGACGCCAGTAGACCTAGGTTTTTAACAAAATAAAGCATTGAACTGAACACTTTAAGCGTTTTAAATAATGCATCGTTGTTCTAATTTACTCCAGGAGCAGATCTCTCGGAGAACTTTTAATTGTTTTCATTTGGATAACTGTTACATGTCTGTTTAAACACAGGCAAACGTCTCTTTCAAAAATTAGGATGGCATTACACCCACTGCCACAGTACCTGAAACAAACAAAACAAATAATAAAAGTCAGTCTTTCTGTAAACTACGCCGCCTTTAAACAAGAGGTCTGAGGTTCGGTTCTCATAATGGCAATACATCCACTGCCACAGTACTTTTAAAATAGTACTAATAGTCAGTTCTTTTGTAGACTGTGCCGCTTCTAAACAAAAGGTTTCGGGTTCGGTTCCAATCAGAGATTTTTATGCGATGTTGATTGGATCAGTCCCTGAAAATTGATCGGATGAAATACAGCCAAGCATCTCTGCTGCACTGTCTTGTTGATACAGCGCATTAAAAAAAAAACAATATTGTTAGGCGTTATGTAAAGAGCCCGTCACATAATGCGACTCCCCCCACCCCCACTCCCCTTGGAAACTAGGAGAACGAATCAACGATAACTAAGGCAAAGGCTTTTTACTCTTGAACCAAAAACTGTGTCTATCTTTCTTGATGTATTACGCAAACCTATTAGATGTTAGTGTTGAGATCCTTCCACAACATCGCTTTGCTGCTGGTGTTTGATGTTAACAGTTTAACTCAACGCAACTCATCAAGTAACTGGCATAAGATTAGATTGGTATCCTTTTTAAATAAAGATACCCGTAACCCATTAAGTATTAGAAAACATGTAAATCGGTTGATATCATTTTGTTTCATCATCATAATGCCCTACATTTAGTCTAAACCGTTTAAAAAAAGGTATTCGAAACTCGTGCAATTGGTTTTCTATCCGTGTTATGGGTTATTCATATGTAGTTATATTAATAAACTCGCCTTAAAATCGATAATTCGTGAGGTTAGAACAACAAGGTCCTATCTATGTGTAGATAATGAAGGCACATAGAACTGTGTTAGTCTCAGGTCACGAATTAGTCGCACCGAATGACACCATAGGATAATTATATCAACTCTAGTCGATATGAGAAATACTATACATTATTATAAGGTGTGTCGTGATTTGACTAAGCCTGTCTCCATAATAGTTTTATTCTCTGTTTATCTGACTGATTTAGTCTAGACCTTATTCATTGACCGCGAACTGAGTGCTATACTTATAAAGTGGTGTCATGCATGTCCATCGTGTGTTCTCTTGGTCATCTAGCACATGTCGGAATTTGTCACTCAAAGATCAAATGATCTGTTCTAGCGTGTGTGTTGCAGTTTATAACCATGTCGGAAAATGACACTGACAAAAATCATTTTGGCAATAGATAGGCTTATGCCTAACTTTCACTTATAATAAAGAAATCTGGCACTTTTCAAGTTGAATAGATGTTTAAAAAGATGGTGAGTACTACTTGCTTATTGTTATAATGATTTTCTTTCATCCAACCTTCATTAAAGTGAATTGTTATGTAGAATAATCTAAAGTTGATTATCTGACGAGTTTTTTCGATGATAGGATGTTTCAAAACAAGTGGATGCTTTAAATAGCTTGTGCACAGCCTGGCCATGACTGTGTCATATCATTTATTTACACATTTATAATTCAAACCTGCATTCCCTACCTTATTCGTACATGATGCTTACACACACTGCCCCTGTACTATCTTCTCAAATATAACGTAACCTCCCAATTTGAGGCATGGACACCCCTTCATGCAGCAACTATAAAGCTAATGCTTTTGATTTGTTAAAGTAATGTTGCATCAAGTTTTCTCACAAGAAAGTATGCTGTGATTACCAAATTCACAATTACCAATCTTCACACGAGTCTATTACTTTCTGGCGATCTGGCAGTCACAGAATTGCTTCAAAAATCACATGCAACATTTTCTTTACTTACTAATGTATTACTAAATGATACGATTATAACGAGTTTAGCTTGAACAAAAGTAAAAACTCAATTACCCTTTCCTTGTAGACAAATAACAGCTGAAAAATAATAATGAAAAAAGAACGTTGTTTTTGCATTTTAAAACCTTTTGGGTGCCTTTTTATATATGGCTACCATATGACGCAGGTGTAATGTTTGTCATACCTTATTTTTTTAACAATAGTTTTTGGATTTAGCAACATGGAGGAAAATCACCCATCATCATTACAAGACAGTGACATGGTACCTTTATCAGCTCTTCTTAAATATCTGCGTAACCCATCAGAACAATTTCCTCTGATGAAGACGATGTTACCCTGAGACGCCTGCAACGCACCAGCTCGTCCATTGTTTCTGACTCCGAGTATGGTGATTCTGATGCTGATTCAGAATACGAGCCAGGCAAGTATGAAGTAAAGGGAATGTGGCTGCATGCGGGAAATGCCTCATACTGGTCTGTTACGATGATTGTGTCGAAGACATTGATTCTGGCTAGCAGCACCGTGAAACAACTAAAAACCGAGGCAAACATGAAAAGACACAAAAGAGAGCAGAAAAAACTAACTGCAAGGAAGAACTTAATACTCCTACGAGTAACACGGATGAGAAGGATTTAGTAGATTGTCATATTCAAGACCAACATCAGTACGTCGTAACCAATAAACAGCAGACGGGTAAAGATACGTGTGATCAGATACTAAGGCAACCAGAACATATGGTTTGCATGTAAAGGATGAATTAGAAAAAGAAACAAGGAAGGATGGCATACAACCTGATGTCAGCGACGTAGACCAACGGAGAGCCCGACAAAAAAGACACTCAACCCAGCTGAATGGAAAAGAAACGTGCAGAAACGATGGAAGTACACTGTCAAAGCTTATTTCTCTACCACTAGAAAGGAAATCTCTTGACAAGAACAGGCGCGTCTTTGAGGGAGAGTTAAACTTGGCGTTTCACAAACCCCAAAAGACCAATATGATATATTCACAGCCTATGGAACAGATGGCATTGTTTTAAAGGCATGAGAAGTAAAGGAACAGGCAACAACAAAACAAAAATATCGCAAAGACTACACATTTTGATATGGAGCTTTTGATATGGAGCAAATCCACATGGACAGAGTCAAGTTTGAGAGTCGCTTGGTTGTCTACAGCTTCACCATTTGCGACTGCAAGTTTGGCGACGGCTTGTCCTACCCGTCGCTAGAATATAAAGATCGACGGGCTCAAATTAAGTTGCCACATGAAACAAAAGTCATCGCAAGGTATCAAAGACATTCACATGTTTTCGGATAATTACGGCGGTCAGAGTTGCAATTCATATGTTGCCTTGGCGTTGTGGTTTGTCAGGTATAAACTTGGCTTGAGTGAAGTTACCCACGCATTTATAGAAAAACGCCACATTGAAGTGAAACCGAAAGCGACTCATTCAAGTGACAAGAGAGAGAGAGAGAGAGAGAGAGAGAGAGAGAGAGAGAGAGAGAGAGAGAGAGAGATCTAGAAGACTATAGAGATGTACACTCCTGACCAATGGTTCACAGCAGTTAGACCAACTAGGGTCTGTAAACAACCAAACGCTGAAATGACAGCAAGAGACTTTGTTGAGGCCGGACTTTGTCAAAGATGAAGACCCTCATGCTATCTCCTTGGCAACATCTTGTGATGGTGATTCAAGAAAAATGGATGTCTATCGTCGAAACAGACGGTCCTCAGAAACACCTCACGCTGCTACAGAAGTGGTGAAAGTTCTTAGGGTACCAGGCATTCCAGAATCCAAAAAGACAGATCTTTTGACCTTGACAGATTCCAAAATCATAAAGACGGTACTTTGATTCTTTGCCAGTCGGAGTTGAGGATTTAGTCATAGTAATCAATGGCGCTATTTATCAATATCCTTTACATCGGTCCTTTTAATGGTACGCTCGATTTATTTTTTAATGTGAGTCAATATTTTGAACTTCTGTGAATGGTGTTTGTTTTTAAATTTTCAAAAATTACTCCTCCTACAATTATTGTAGATTCGAAAAGTTTGTAGTTTTGTTACTGTCGTTAAGTACTGTATACAACTTTCCAAATCAATGGTAACTAACTGTAATGATAATGTGAACTATTTAAACAACATAACTGCCCTCTTTTATTAAAAAAAAAGAAAAAGGTAGACCTACTATTTTTGTTGCCATTTTCATAGAACGTGCAACGTCATAAATAATCAGTTTTGTCTTTTAATTTTTCTTTACAAAGAATTTGAAGATGACAAATCACGTTTTCTTTTTCGCGACTTGGATGTTGTGTTTCTAGTTCGACTAAAAGTTAAATACATGTACAAACACTTATTGTCACTTTTTTAACAGTCACATTGCACTATAATCATGGTTCTTAAAAACGTCTCCTTTTAAATTGTTTACTTCAAAAAAAGGTTTCCGCCAGTAAAATATTCTTAACTATATTCATAATCTACGTGGAAAAATAGACTTTACAATTGTTCACACAATTATTACCTAAGCAAAAACAAAGGACAAACGCTTATTCTGGCTACATGGTAAAGTGTTTCATGAAATACTCGTGCTTATCTATGGGGACAGGGATAAAAAGCTCGCATATTTATGCATACGAACTAATGTGAACAATCGCTTCATTAAAGGAGGGTGTGGTTTATTTCAATAACCAGGTTCTATTAGCATCAACATAGAGGTATATGGATTGTCCTGATCGTCTTACAAATTTCCGCCAGTAAAATATTCTTAACTATATTCATAATCTACGTGGAAAAATAGACTTTACAATTGTTCACACAATTATTACCTAAGCAAAAACAAAGGACAAACGCTTATTCTGGCTACATGGTAAAGTGTTTCATGAAATACTCGTGCTTATCTATGGGGACAGGGATAAAAAGCTCGCATATTTATGCATGCGAACTAATGTGAACAATCGCTTCATTAAAGAAGGGTGTGGTTTATTTCAACAACCAGGTTCTATTAGCATCAACATAAAGGTAGATGGACTGTCCTGATCGTCTTACAAGTGGAGAGACATAAAAAATGTACTAAATGTACACTACAAACTCAACTTAAACGATAATGTAAAAATCCGCCACACACCATTGATTAAGTAATTTGTTATTAAAAATGCCTGAAAGTTCGGTTGAAGAAAACGACACATGTTCATAGGGGAATGTGCGTTTGATAAACTAGTGGTAAATTCCGACATGTGCATATGTCTGAATTTTGCACCAACCAGAATCTGAGGCAAATTCCCCTATATGACCAAATTCTCTAATTTCTTGAAAAGTACATACAATTAAAATATAAAAAATACTTTTCCATTTGCTAAGTCATTTACTCAACATTATATTAAAAGTAGAACTCAAAATACCCACAAACATGAAAATAAATCAGTTTTTTCTCTCTCCTGCACAATTTGCAAAATGGCGCATGTCGGAGTCTTACGCCGAGGTATCGATATATATATATATTGACCGCGAGCTGAATGTTATACTTATAAAGTGGTGTCATGCATGTCCATCGTGTGTTCTCTTGGTCATCTACAGTACCGTATGTTTCACTTCAAACAGATTAATAGTTCTGTCCGCCATAGTATATATATTGACCGCGAGCTGAGTGTGATATTTATAAAGTGGTGTCGTGTTTGCCCACCATGTGTTGTCTTGGGCATCTGCCATACCCTATGATTTACTTCAAACAAAATTGATAATAATTCTGTCTGCCACAGCATACAGCAAACTTAGGCGAGTCTCTGTAGTCATCATAGTAATGTATCCCTTTATAGTATTGTAGTATAATTTTATACTGTAGATACAGAAAATAATTAATGTCTCTTACCCACATCGAAATCAATAATTTCTTAAACATTTTACAGCAACAGTAGGTTACACTAGTTGTTGTTTTTTTCCTCCACAAAATGCAAATTTGAAAACGAGAAAAAAAAAGTAGGTGATGTGAGAATAGAGAATAGAATTATCATTATATTACGCCTACTTAACCTAGATAATTATGAAGATGGGCAAAGTGCGAAGGGTTGATATTGCGAAATACACATAATTTTATACAGAGGTGAAGGAAAAAAAATAATTATTCGTAATAAGCCAATCCTGCATTGTTTATTCACAACGTCGCATCAATCCTACCTGAGCTATATTTAGACTTTTGATTATTTTGAGCGTTTCTTGAATTACATCTAAACGAGGCTTCCATAAAAAGCAGCCAAGGTCACCGAAGTAGGCAAATATTTGCATTTAGAGCCCAAGTGAATTGTACAATTAAAAAGTAGGAACAGTTAGATCGTTTTTCATTATACCAGTGTAGGCTGAGTAGGCTGAACAAAAATTACCACCTGCGCTTCAATCTAAACTAACTCTCGTAATTATTTATGAGACATACATCACTGTTACACTTTTTATGCTAAAATGTGTTCACTCCGATCATTTCGGTAACTTGGCCTGTTATTGAGGAGGCCTCGCATCTAAGTTAAAACGTTTGAGGTTTCTAATTGCGTTTAAGAACAAGTATTATACATAATATGAGATTGCGTCTAAAGCGAGGCCGCTGTAAGAACAGGCCGAGTCACCGAAATGATCAGAGTGAACACATTTTAGCGTTATACGGGTAACAGTGATCTACTTATAATTAATCATTACAATAGTTAGTTCAGATTAAAACTTAGATATAAGTTTTTGTTCGGCCCTCCTAGTCTACATTATATTAATGTGAAATGATCCAACTGTTCATACAGATTTAGTGGTATTGTTAACCTGGACTCTTAATGCAACTTAATGTGACTTGCCTTCTATATTTAGAAGCCTCGTTCTAAAGCAGACAAACAATAGAGCCAGTGAGTTTACAAAGTGTTTGCTTTAACCTGCATCAGGATGATACTTTGTGGGAACATCAGATAAGGCCTTGCTCTGTAGCCAGTAGGCCTAAGTTGTTTCCGTATTCGATTTCTGACTCAACTGCATGATGGAATAAGAGATTTTGGTTTTTTTTCCTTACTAGCCTCGGGTAGAATGCACAAACATGACGTAAATTATGACTCGTCGTAAGCCTTCTTATTCTTATAATGATTGTAACGATTAGACGTATGCTACGTCTTGTTTGTGCATTATACTTCTGGACTTCAGCTTTACATGAGCCCCAAAAGAGCCAGGGGTTAAAGTAGTGTATGTAATTATTTGATCTGAAAAAAATGGAGAAAAACACTCACACACAAAACACACTCACACCCACGCACACACACAGCTCTATCATTTTATTAAGGTTAGATACCGTCCTGTGCAAACTTTGTTACATGTTAATCACACAATTATAGATGAGTAAGATCCTGTTTCCAAAAATAGTTGTGTGGATTTTTTAATATTCTATTTAGGGTGCCACATTAAGCTTATAGAAAGGGGGATAATAGGCTCACTTTCATTTCCCTAGAAATGTTTTTACAGTGAAATGTGTAGATCTCGGCATTTTTTTTTTTGTATGGGATATATTATGCACATTCATACAAATAAACTGAGGTCATATTAATTAATTTTCTACATTTCGTTGTGCAGATTCCTACTGGTTGGGTCGATGCCATTATAATTGTGATCGGCTGATACATGAGTCATGGTATCCCCAGACTCTGGGTCGCAGTACTTAAAATAGTCAGACGTTAGTCTTGGGGCCCGTCCACAATATAACCTATATACTGCTGGTGATGGACACTAAGCAACAACAAAAAAGAAGAAAACCCTCCAGTGAGGAATAATGGTTTATGCCAGTTTGTTAACATTCATCGTCAGCATCTGGGCTATTTCGATGCACAATTTGGCATTATTTTGCCCAAGATAATTTGGCCCGGGGACAGGTTTATTACCCTACCGGAAGCCAGCCATTTTTTGTGTATCTTGCACACAGATATCGCGAAAAGTGCAGCGCGCTTCAGGGGCTACTTTTTAGTTCGCTGCTTCTAACCAATCGCATGTAATACCACACAATGAGTCGTATAACGTTGTGGTAGCTTACAAATCGTCGTAAGGATATAAGAAGGCTTACGACAAATCGCAAGCTATAGCGGCGTTGTAATTACGGCGTCTAGTTGTGGAACTTGCTGCTTATACTTAGCCAAGTAAAAAACGTACACCAAAAACAGAATAAATATTACACTGAACTCAACATTTGAACTGCATTAGTGAAAAAATTACACCATTTCAAAGTAAGCTTTGCCAACTAATCGCCTTAACAAAGTAGGCCTATAATGTATTATTTGTATGGCAAGAGAGATAAAAAGAGAATGTAAGAACAGTGTGGGTCCGCCACTAACAATTTTAATTGACTTTATATTGGTTAAACAATTACCAAATTTGATTAAAAGCTGTAACAACGACACAGACAGAGAGGTAGGGGGTTAAAACCAATAAACTCTGCCTTTTATATTAGGCCTTTGTCACTCTGAATTGTTATAAAACTTATCTACCTTGCATGTAGTGTAAGCCTACATTATTATTCTGAAAGGTAATCGCATGTGCGTGCAGATAGCAATTGCTCGTTTTGTGTCTTGCATAACAGTAATCCTATCTTCCTAAGCACTATTTATCCTTTGCATAGACCGACAAGGCAGTTTTGCATCAGCACAGAGGATTAGCTAACATGTACTTTGCCTTTGAAGCCCGATTGTTTAATTATGGATTGTCTGCCCCTCATGTTCACGCCAAGAACTGCCATACAATGCACATCACGTAGGCATGTAGCCTACCTGCTCAAAGGGCTTTGACTTCCGTGTTTTTTATTCTCTTTCCGTCGTTGATTTAATGCTTCTCATCGCTGTATAATCATGTAGGGCTATTATGGTAAAGCGAACAACATTATTTGACTTTCAGATGCCCATGTAAATAATGTATATAACCTTGTTCCTCGTGGGTTAAAAACTTTGGCAGATTATATTATTAAACGTGTGTAAGATGTATTAAAGGATGAGCGAAAGAAAACAACACACTGAGTTTTTATTGAAATTGGGGGAACAAATCGAAGGATTTCTATCTATAGAAAAAAGCGTCCATAAAGTGACTAACGTAGACTTAGCGGTTAAAAAACAAGCAATTAGGCTATATACAGGGAGAGAGAGGGAGAGAGAAAGAGAGAGAGAGAGAGAGAGAGAGAGAGAAAGAGAGAGAGAGAGAGAGGAAGAGTAATAGAGACTAGATCAAGAGAGAAGAGGAGAGAGAGAGAAGAGAGAGAGAGAGAGAGAGGGGGCAGACAGACGGGTTGTTCAGTTGAATTGAGTTGAGTTGGTTTTAACGTCTAACATCAGCACTATGTAGGCTATACTGTGGACGGGCCCCAAGACTCTGCCGGTCATATCATACTGACACCGACCCATAGATATATAAATAGCTACATCGCCAAGGCTTGAACCAGACCTTTTGCGTCGGAAGCCGATGTTCTACCCCAAGGCCACCGCACCCCGCGCAGTCAGACAGGCAGAGGGGAATAACTTAGCTTTATCCGTTCAAGCATTAGCTTATTTTTAGAAATAAGAGTTACTGTAGCTGTTTATTCTGTAAAATATCATGCTTTTTATGATACAATAAGCCTGCATGTATTAATACATTGCACACAAAAAACCCAGTGGATTCCATAACGACGGTGACTTAATTGCGGACTATTATTGTTTTAACCTTCATTCCTTTGGTTAAAATAAGCATTGAAATTTGAGATTGCTTAGTATTCGTAAAGAAGAGCATTACAACTGAACTCTGGTTTGAAGCTACCGGTATAGTATTAACGTTTATTAAATCCAAAAGCAATTGGTTGTCCTTGGTGTGTAAACGGTACTGTAAATCGATGTGGTTCGACTATACCCTAGGGATTAAATTACTGATCGTATTGATCCGAGCACTTGATATAAAGATGTTAAAACACAATTATATTATACCGGTTACTTGCTTTTTGATTGCACAAACGAAATTATAATTTCCTCTTGAGGGATTGATAAAGTATAATTATGTGTTGTATATCGTATCTTATTTTTACACCATAGAGAAGAATAATTATTATGAGACGATTTTGTTCTTGTACTACCAAAAGTACCATGATTTAAGCAATAATTTTATACTGTAGATACAGAAAATAATTAATGTCTCTTACCCACATCGAAATCAATAATTTCTTAAACATTTTACAGCAACAGTAGGTTACACTAGTTGTTGTTTTTTTCCTCCACAAAATGCAAATTTGAAAACGAGAAGAAAAAAAAGTAGGTGATGTGAGAATAGAGAATAGAATTATCATTATATTACGACAACTTAACCTAGATAATTATGAAGATGGGCAAAGTGCGAAGGGTTGATATTGCGAAATACACATAATTTTATACAGAGGCGAAGGAAAAAAAATAATTATTCGTAATAAGCCAGTCCTGCATTGTTTACCCACAAAGTCGCATCAATCCTACCTGAGCTATATTTAGACTTTTGATTATTTTGAGCGTTTCTTGAATTACATCTAAACGAGGCTTCCAAAAAAAGCAGCCAAGGTCATCGAAGTAGGCAAATATTTGCATTTAGAGCCCAATTGAATTGTACAATTAAAAAGTAGGAACAGTTAGATCGTTTGTCATTATTGCAGTGTAGGCTGAGTACTAGGCTGAACAAAAATTACCACCTGCGCTTCAATCTAAACTAACTCTCGTAATTATTTATGAGACATACACCACTGTTACGCTTTTTATGCTAAAATGTGTTCACTCCGATCATTTCGGTAACTTGGCCTGTTATTAAGAAGGCCTCGCATCTAAGTTAAACCGTTTGAGGTTTCTAATTGCGTTTAAGAAAAAGTATTATACATATGAGATTGCGTCTAAAGCGAGGCCTGCATAAGGACAGGTCGAGTCACCGAAATGATCAGAGTGAACACATTTTAGCGTTATAAGGGTAACAGTGATCTGCCTATAATTAATCATTACAATAGCTAGTTCAGATTAAAACTTGGATATAAGTTTTTGTTCAGCCCACTTAGCAATGGACACTAAGCAACAACAAAAAAGAAGGAAAAAAAAACAATTTGGCATTATTTTGCCCATTGAAATTTTAGATTGCTTAGTATTCGTAAAGTAAAGCCTGCATGGTTCTCTTTTTTCAGTCGATGTATACGAGACCTATTCATATTTTAAACTGTTGGAGTACCAAAGTAGGAAGACTGTTTGACTTGATGGTAAATACATGTATGAGCATTAGTCTACAACTGAACTCTGGTTTCAAGCTGTTTTAAATCGAAAAGCGCTTCATTGTCCTTGGTGTGTAATGTGAATATATGTTGTTCAACTAGACTATAGGGATTCAATTACTGATATTATTGATGCGGGCACTTGAAGATTAGTATAATTCATAATCTCAAACTTTCTATAGTATCGCACAGAAACGATTATTTTATCTGTAGAGTACTTAATTATTTTCTAATTTTTTTTCTAAGTATAAAGCTCACCTGTTTTTATTTTTTAAATCTTTGATATACAGTTGAATTTCAAAGCCTCAGTCATTAAAGTTAAACCGATTAAAAACCTAGTTCCAAAGAAAGAAACCAAACTAAAAAAAATTAATTCAAATACATTTACCTTCGTCCTTTAAATTGCTTTAAAGTAATGGGAACAAATCATGCTGTTGAGTGAAAAAAAGACAGGATACACGTTTAACGTATCTTGTCCTTGCTTTAATTTAAAGCTTTGAGCTCAGGATATTACTTTTCATAACTTTGATCGAAACATCAATATACTTTATTTTACATAAAAGCTCACAATGATAGATGTAGATCTTTCAACAACGGATATTTTTTGTAAAGATTTTTAGTAAAGAACCCTTTATTTTCGCCGAATTTTATACTCATATGTAGAATAATCAATTTCCAAGTAACAATAGGTAATTGAAAATTTTTTAAAGTATTGAAACAGTTTAAAGAATGAGTTGTGTAGTTCGAGGTACAATCAACAATTTTTTGAAGTAAAAAATATTTTAACCTAGAAGGAATGTATAGATTAAAACCTCAAAATAAATCAGGTGTATGTCTAATTTTGTCAGATAATATTTCCAGGTACATAACCTAAATAATTTGTGCTGAGAGCAAAAAAAAAATAATTTTTTTTCTTCATTTTAAGCGACCACCATGTAACAATACAAAATGATCCTGAATCTGATGATAATTTGTGACACAAATGAATATAACGATGATAAGAAATTTTTTTTCATAAAATTGCCTTTATTCATAAGTGTTGTTTTTTTTACTTTTAACAAGTACATCATAAGATACAATCACAGAAAGGAGCATTGTAATTTTTCTTAAACAGTGGACATCATAATCTTAATTATGGCATAGACATCAAAGATCACTTTTATTTGTATTGTCCCTTAAACCATTATCTACTACACCTGAAACAAGACTTTAAAAACAATGAATAAAAGACATAAACATTTTTTTTTTAAACAAGGCAATAAAAAAACTTTAGAACAGTAACATCTAATCTTAGAAGAAA
Source organism: Elysia chlorotica (assembly GCA_003991915.1). Taxonomy (NCBI): domain Eukaryota; kingdom Metazoa; phylum Mollusca; class Gastropoda; family Plakobranchidae; genus Elysia; species Elysia chlorotica. Next base: position 15,255 of record RQTK01000496.1, read on the forward strand.
AATATTTTTTGCAAACATAAGATAACAACGAAAAACAAAAATATCGAACAGAGCAACAATATAAAACTACACTGTTTGAGAAAGGTTTACAAATAAATAAGACAGCGTAGTTAGCATTGTTGGTCTTGAAATTAAGTCACACCATTCATAGCATTTTTAAAACGATCATTTTTTCATTTAAATATATATAGCATTACATTATTTTATACACAATTTCAATCACAATACGAACAGAAACAACAAATAACTTCATTAAAAAAAATTGTAATTTACAATTTCACTTCCCAAAAATGTGAGAAATAGCCAGGGTGGTTCTAGTTGTTCCCGACCGTCCCCAAAGTGTTAAAGTAACTAAAATAGAACACCTATGACAATCAGAGGCAGAAATATCAGAGAGCTGAAGGGTCGCTTTTAGAAACCTATTGACCATAAAACAAAGTGAAGTTAGAGAGTTGTGCTAATTCAACAGAAAGAATGAAATATTAGACAAAGAGAGATGTAACATTTTCAAAACTTTTGCATTGTGCCCAAAACTCAATACAAAAATAATTTTCAACAGGCAACTGATTCACTTAGGGCTCTTATATATTCAGGCGCCGTAAAAGTATCTATTGCAATAGCCTTAGTGTACACAATTGCAGTTATTCTGTAAAATGGGTGCAACATTCCATAAAGATGGGGCGATAATTAAAACCAAAAAAGAAGAGCATAACTTGACTTTCAAAATTGAAGATTGGATGAACATTTTTCTTAACTGTAAAATGTTTCAACATATTTCAACATTGAAAGTTAAATTAACAACTCTTCTAATTATATAAATTATGACAAAAGACTTTTTTCCTTTTGTTATTTTCGTCTTTATTTTGCAAGAACGGCTATATAAGTGAGGTTTGATTTTGATAGCCATGGCTTTAAATTTTTTAAGATAAATTTACAAATAAGTACATGTACTAAATAGTTATTTCCCAAAGTCAGTATTTCATAACAGAGCAAGATGAGAAATTTACTCTGTGTGTGAATCTTTAATTTTAGGATTTTTGCGATCCAAAAAATCAAGTCTTTCATATACTGTACTTCAAATTCATTTTGCCTGATTTGACAAAGTAGAAATTCAGAATTCTCTTACAGATAAACATGAATGCTATCAGAGTACAATTGATGCCCCTTGCAACTGATTAGTTAAGCAATATGTTAATGAACAGCGGAGTTACATGCAAGTATTCAATTCGCTCCCAATTTTCTGATAAGCACTTATATTTGAGAAAATTTAAGTAAATACTTTATAAGCCAAATGTTAGGCACATTGATTCTTATGTCAATGTCAATGAATAAAAATGTGGAGCAAGTGTAGCAGGATCTATCTGATATTGTAAACATTACATTACATTAGAGAGAAGGATAATTATGACCACATTGGTATTATTAAGTAAAACTTCAGTTATTTCCATATATGTAATCTAAATCTGACCTTATATAACTACAAAATGATTACCAATTGCTATGTGACAACTACTGTATATAAATTTACAAATGGCATTAACCCTAGCATGGGATGAGGTGCAGTGTGTCTACCTATGGGAGAAACCAAAATTAAAAAAAAAAAAAAATGTTGAGGGAATGACCAGCATTTGAGAATGAACTTGTGTAAACACTTGAAGGAGATTCTAATTTCTAAGAAAAAAAAGTTATATGGAAGAAATGAATGTATGGTTTCCAAGCTTAATCTGTCATTATCTCATTTAAAATTTTCGCAAAAAAATAAATAAATAAATAAATAAATTACCCAAAAAAAGCACCACCACATGCTTTGATTAAAAAAAAAATAATGAAAGGATAAGCATTTATTCACACAATCAAAACATAACATACGTTCATTAGCTTAAGTTGTTGAAATTGTTTTGTAATGTGCAATTAGGCCTATAAAACTCTCTGAAGGATAGAACTAAATCTGCAGCTGATGATTCCATCATGTATTTTTTCTCCCCACCAGTTCCCAGTCATGGAAAAAAAAATATATTGATTTCTCACAGGAACCAACTGTCACTGGTATTTAGCAAGCAAAATAAAATACTAATGAAAGGGGAAGGAAATGGGTCCAACAGCAGAAATATACGATAGACTACTTTGTGTTGTTAAAACTTCAACAAAATGTGTTTTTCAACCTAGATTGTTTAGTTATAAAAACAAAACAAAACAAACAAAAAAGACAACTAAAACTTTAATGTAAATCTTCCTGCTTTGCCCCAACTTTGCAAGTTCTGCCAATACCATTCTCTATTGCATTGCAAGGCATTGACGTCCATATTTGTTGATGACATTAAATGTTTCTGCTTGACTGTGCAACAATCTAAACAGTAAAAAGCCTCACCCATATCCTTCAATTTGAGTGTGGCCAATGTTATAATAGCAGCACATTATGTACAAAATTAATGGCATCCACCACATTCAAAAAAGTTTTTGACTTTCCTCTTAAGAAACATTCAAGATTTATCTTGCATCCCTCATGCCTATTGTTATTTTAATAGGCAAGGAGACCAAAGGAAAATGTAAGATATTTTTGTTATTGGTCAGCTCCATAAGCTGAGGCTGGCGTTCGAGTTCGTAATTGCTGCATTATGAACCCGACTCTGCGTCAATTTGCCACCAGCTGTTTCAAAAAAACTTTCACATTCAAAGTTTACAGCACAGCCAATTCTCTTCATGAAGAGTACAAGTCTTTGATAGTGAGTTTTAGTGTTTTGTTATTCCCTTAAAAAAAAAAAAACAACTAAGCAAATATGAATAAACTAAGCCGTATTTTTAAAAAAACAAATAAACCACTTGTCCCACTTGGTCCGATGAATCATAAATGTGTATTACACCACGATAGCTCAAGGGACTGTATCGATACTCTGCTGAACTTTAATGTTGGGGTTTGCCAGAGGGTCAAAGAAGGGATCATCCTCAGTAGCCTGACGGCCTAGCTTGGAGAATATTATGATGATGGTGATGAAGCCAATGATGCCCAACATGAGGACGATGGCAAATCTCTTCCGCACTGCATTTGGATCTTTTCGCTTGTTTCCGTCTCTTGAACTGGAGAAGGGACAAAAGAAAAAGAATATTCTTTACATAAACAATAGTAAAATGCCTCACCAACTTGTAGCAAAATCAATCATGTTACATTTTGGAATTGTATCAACTAAGAGGGTAAAAAATTTTTTTTATAAGACTGTTAGATAGTTTATATTCAGCAAAATAGGCTTGAAAACAAATCAAGGACAAAAATGACAAAGAGATAAAAAACAAAAAAAACAAGGGGGAACAACTTGATTCAAAAGAATCAATGACATATACCAATTGAAAATTTAGAAAATTCTACTATGTATCTTTAGATCTTCATGTTTGTTACAGAAGAGTCAAATATCACCTAATGTTATTGAAAACTTATTGAACTAGTAAGGCCTTAATGTCTCTCTTCCTGACAGAAAAAAATGAGTGTAGACTCACTCTTTCAGACAAAAAAAAACATATAGGATAGATAAAGGATTCACTCAATAACCATTTTTGCAGTGCGTTAGATTATAAAGTTCATGATTCTACGCGACAACATTCAGAAAGATTGATCTTTAAGTTGGTATTGTTTCATTTCTACCTGACCCCTGATATTTTGTACATTACCCTTCTAGACTATGACTCCAAAAAAAAAAAAGAAAAAAAATTACTCAGTGAGATGAAAAAGCCTTTTCTACTGGATTGTTTTTTTTTCGCATGGGCACTGAATATCCCCAGAATTTTCCAAATTGAAAATGCTGCTGTTGTGTACTCACTTGAACCAATGCCCCAGCCATTGAAGAGCTGGCCTTCTCTTGTATTTATCCTCATCATGATCCTGTGACTTTTTATGGCTGGTAAAGAACTCATCCTCCTTTGTGGTATCAAACAATTTCCTTGGATCTATTAAGAAATGGGAAATAACCAATTTTTAAAAATATATTGAAATGCAAACATTTTAATGTGTATTTTCAAAAAAATTCAAAATTAGATTTTAGGACTTTTTTTAAAACGTAGCATTAAATAATCTTCCACAACTATCACAATATGTTAAAAATGAAATAGTAGCTTCGATTAAAATACAATTAAGTTTTTCTTTTCTTTTTCCTTCCATTACAAAATTTTGAGTCTGAGATGTCACCAAAAATATACCCAATAATACGACAATTCCCATCCGTGAGAAATATTAGGACAGTCAGATAAATTATTTTTCAACCGTTTTGAAGATTTGACAGCATAAATTAGTTGTTTGTTTTCTCATATGATAAAACTTCAGAAGATGGTGGCCAAAACATATGCCGAAATTGTCAGCTCAGTTTTTAACATGCTCAATCTCATTTCTACTCAACTATAAAATTTTAGTTATTTAGAAATAGCAGTGTTGCCAACTGCATCATTCTCTTCTTTACTGAACTCAACTTTGCCTAAAGTAGTGTAGCAGACAGAATCATATACATAACCCTTTGACAAATCTTTACTTGACTTTAACCTACCTTTTTTTTTAACTGAAAATCTGCAAAATTTATGGAAAATCGGTATCCCTGAAACATTTTACAACCAAGGTGATATGTATATGTTAAAACTTACAGTCAAGCCTGGAAACAGTACTTGAGAATAACTAGTTTTAGGGTCTACTATAACTTTGTATTCATGTCACCTTAGTCGTAAAAAGGCGAATCTTTTTTCTAAACTACTGAGCATTGAATTGGAGCCGTACTCAGTCAACATGTGAATAAAAACACAACATATATGCAAATATTTTTTTTCTCAAAATCGTACTAGAGAAAAGGCCCCTGGCACTGGTTCCCTCGTCCACACTGATGACGCTGTGCTGACCGCCCACCCTGGCTGGTCCACCATTCAAAGACGGCGTGGCGGAGTAGGGCGCTACTTGGGCATGGGGGCGCGATCCCATCTGTGCCGAGGCCGGCGAGCTGCTGACAAACGCAGATGATGGCGATGCCCCAAGGCCTGGTGCGGTGCCTAAAACAGCCTCCTGCCTGAGCGAGGACATATCTGTAGCATCTCCATTTGCGGCAGCGTAAGTGGGTGTCGCTGAGGACTGTGTAGGGGGAAAAGCGGGCTCTGGTGTCTCTGCCTCCTCTATCTGTGACGTTTGGAGATATCAAAATGGACTTTATTTTGAGCAATGGTATGATGCTTCAAAGTCATTTAAAATAGTTTAATGACGAAAAAAATTGAAATACAGAGAGGAAATCTTTCTTGCTTAGCTATCCCACAAAAAAAACCAACAGAAAACCCTGTAGCATCACATTAATTTAGCTTTCCATTTGCAATCTTAGAAATAAAGATCATTTAAATTAAGATGTGTATCGTTGTAAAATTAACTACCACCAATGTGTTGATTTCCTTACAGCTCATGATCCACCATTTTTTTTTGGTTATAATTCTGACCTAGAGCATGACTTTAAAGCAGGGTATAGTATACTAAACCACATGGAAATTAAAAACCTAGTCTTTCTGTTGATATCTTTTAACATTGCTTCAGTTATATTCCTTTAGGTTTTAAGTGACGGCCATAATAGACACAAAAACATTCACCTTTTTAATATAATAACAATAATCTCTGCATGATTTCTAATTAAGACCTGACAATACAAATGCATAAGTTTTTCTTAATAAACTGGTACAATTGCTAAATTATGTATAATTCATATATATGGGGTTGGAGTCAGACATGCAAAAATAAAATCTTTAAACTATCTATTCATTCAAAACTATTTAGGGCTTTACCAAAGGAAGGCCCAGACCAGCCCGAGCCCAGTTAGCTTGCTGTAGAAAGGACCTGAGTGAGTCCGCCACTGGGGACACCAGGTTGGACTGTGGGAAGATGCAAGTGCTGCATAGTGGGCACACATAGCCTGCAGGAGCTGTCTGCGCAGGCATCTGCTGGAAATAATGGCTAAGGCACCTCCAGTGGAAAACATCTGACAATAAAAAGGAGGGGAGGGTGGTCATAAATAAGTTTTTTTCTTTTAATATGAAGAGGAAATTTAGAAACTAGTCATAAGGAACACAAAACAACAATCTCTGTACAACAAAGAGGAGAAGCAATTAGCATTTAATTAAAGCTATACATCATTGTTTTTTATGCCCCCAACCTTACCTCTTGGTGGTGTATATATTTTTTTTCAAGCACAAAACCAATGATGTTAGGCTCTGCCTTGATGCCCTTAAATCAGAATAATACACCGTGTATTAAACCTGTAAATTTCAATTGGTGTACATTTTATTTTATTATCATTATTTTTTTTTTTATCTGACACATGTACAACTGATGTTGTAATATTGTATCAAATTTATTATTAGACAGCCAAGAAAAATTTCCCTATGGGATCATTAAGGCTTATCTTATCTTATCACTATATATATGCATATTTTATACCTCAAAATTGAGTATACAAAAATCACTTAGAAAAAAGCTTAGACGATATTAAATTGTTACAAAAAATAATATATACACAACTTACCGTAACATGTCAATCTGACACATTCTCCGTACTCCTCACTACTGAGACTTTGCTGGCACAGACTACAAATTGGGTTGTAGTCACTGTCTTGAAGCCATTGAAGATATGACTTGACAATGCACTATTTTTTTAGAGGAAAAGAAAAAAAAATTTTAAGCTGTAACAAACTCCTACTCAAAGAGCACATTACATTCAACGAACACAAAAAAATCCCTGATTTTTCTCCTTATTTGCCTTTATTAGGCAACCTTTGATCCAACAAACTTATCCCATACACATCCTCAGTCCAACAAACTAGAGGTGTAGGCAGGCTAACAAAGTTGTATATATTAGACACTCTAATACTATTTGAAAAATAGACAACCAAAGATCTCCCTACCTATTGCTAAAGAATATTACTTCTCCTGTAAGCCACGACTGACATTATGTAATGTAGTCTACAGTAAAGTTACTAAAAAAAAAAGAAAAAAAAAAGATGAGCAGCAAGCTAAGCCAGGAGAGGGAGTGGTAGTCGATGGATGACCGCCTAGCGTGATCAATGAGAAAAGGCTGCCAGTAATTACAGGGGATGTGGGTGTAAGTGTAGGAAAGAAGAGGTACAGGAACATTGTAGGCGAGTCATTGGCTTAACACTAACTGGGTACAATCATATGAAAGAAGAGGTACAGGAACATTGTAGGCGAGTCATTGGCTTAACACCAACTAGGTACAATCATGTAATGTGGGTCTATGGAGGCACTACAGAGCAACACATGGCTTCAAAGAACCTTGCATCCAACGAACTATTGAAAATAAGTGAGCTAGTTTGTTGAGTTCAAGGTGTGCTGTAAATGTTAAATTTATAATTTATACATTCTTATCTTCTCTCTGGCGTCAGTAACCTTTGAACAAGGTTACAGATTTAGTATTACCATATCATGTGATTATGTTGAAAAGAGGCACTACAAAAAGATTACAGATTAATAAAAATCAAATGTTACAAATTCTTCAAAGTCCTTCATTAATTAATCTGGATGGTGTCAGAGGCAAATAAAAAAAATGCCGTAAGAAAAAACAACAAAAGAAGAAACAGCATTGGATTAAAAGGTAATAGAAAATCATCTATTCATGGATTTTATATTGAGAGTTTAAAAATCATTAACAATTTATATAGTTTTCAAACTGTTGATTACCTTAGAGTGATTTGTTACAAGACAGCTCTCACAAACATTTACTCTGTGTTCAAAGCAGAACAGATTTGTGACTTTTCGTTTAGGGCACTTGCACAATCCCATGTTTTGAATCACACTGGTATTTTGTCAAAATACACTTAAGCTGACTTCTCTAATATCTGAAAAAAAAAACAAGAAAAAAAATCATAACAGGTAAAAAAATTCAAAAATTAAATATATATAAATGGAATATCAAAGATCATATGTATACAGGGAGATATATAAGAAACGAAAGAGAGTACTTCTTACCGGATAAAAATGACGGGGTATGTTAAAATTGTTAAAAACAAACTCATTACCATATTTTGAGCATTTTTCTTATAATGTTCAAAGGTCAGCTACCATTTAAATTGGACTTAATTTACCACATGATATATTATGTATGGAAAGGAGAGCCTTTTGTCATTCCAACTTTGAGGTTCTGTTCCTGATCAGGCTACTAGTGTTCCTGAATTCCTTTCTCTGAATGTTTCTATCGTTATTAATTAAATAATACATGTCTACTATAACTTTTCACACACCTTTTTGTCCCATAAACTCTATTTTCAATTTTGTTTGTCCCGCTGCTTTAATATCTGCCTCATTGATTTATATTCAGACTAAATAATAATACAGTGTTATAAATCTTTTTCATAGGTAGTTCCTACCCCACCATCTCACTCAAATCAGTTCTTTCTCCTCCCCATCTATTTATAAAAATACTATTTAGTAGGCCTGTAGTAAATGTTTTGATCAGTCAAAAATATTCCAAATGAGTAATTAAAGCAATCTAGGCCTAGATTTTCCAGTCATAAACTGACAATTAAACTCTTCAGAAGCCAGACTTCTGACTTTTCACGCCCACTCTCTCTTTGTCCCCCCCTCCCTCTTCTTTTCTATTTACCAACATTTCTTTCGATTACTTTTTGCAAGAGTTTAGATTTAGTGATGAGACAAATTATGTCAGCAAAAGTACATGAACAATTATAAAATTGTTTACTTTGCATTGGCTTCTTTTCTTTTCATTGATTCTTACAGACTAAATTTATGCTGCAACATTTTGCCATTTTAGGCTGAAACTTTTTGCAACTTTCGCCACTTTAAATCCCAACTTTCTGGTGGGGATTGTTAGATCTTCAGCCTTGATTCTAGATAAAATACTTCAGCTCTGCACTTATATATTTATAAATAATTAAAGGTTTAGATCTAGATGTAGATCCAAAATCTAGGCTAGATAGATCTATTTCAATCTCGTTACAACTTCTGAATAAAAGACTCTACATTCTAGGATATTCTTAAAACTCTTAGATACTACAATAATTACTAGGCTAGATCTAGATCTAGATCTAGATCTAGACTAGAACTAAATTTGGAATCTATCTAGATCTACATCTAGATCTATATAGATTCCAGATGAGTTCACTTGGGTATAAAGATTCAAAATGTATGTCCAGTATAGAATTAGAGAATGCAACATGAATAACAACCGTACCCGTTCATAAGAATATGGTCTTGATTCTTGGTTTCAGACTGTTTGTGGGAAGACTCGGTCTCTAATATCTATGGCAGCGGCCATCTTAGTTTACGCGTGGAGTTCTCGCGATCTATCGCATCTTCACGTTCTATCGGTCTCAACAAGGAGGCTGCTATTAAAATCAATGTCTACAAAGACCCGTTCCAGGAAATGTAAACTTACAGAGGTGACTCAGTATTAATATTCTGTACTCCGATGTTACTCCCATTCTCTCCCTCTCCCTCTCTCTCTCTCTCTCTCTCTCTCTCTCTCTCTCTCTCTCTCTCTCTTTCCTCGCTCTGCACACTTCTAATAA
>RQTK01000496.1:24912-61975 GCA_003991915.1 Elysia chlorotica
CTACTACTACTACTACTACTACTACTACTACTACTACTACTACTACTGCTACTACTACTACTTTAAGAAAGAGGAGAATACGCACAGCTTAGCAACTGAGGGACACAATAAATGAAACACAACTAGAAATTATAGAGAAAATACATGAAAACGTTTCGCCTTTATTAATGGCTTTGTCAATACTAAATGCCATTAATAAAGGCGAAACGTTTTCATGTATGTTCTCTATAATTTCTAGTTGTGTTTGATTTATTGTGTCCCTCAGTTGCTAAGTTGTGCGTATTCTTCTATTTATTATCATAGTAGTAGTAGTAGTAGTAGTAGTAGTAGTAGTAGTAGTAGTAGTAGTAGTAGTAGTAGTAGTAGTAGTAGTAGTAGTAGTAGTAGTAGCAGTAGTATTGATGAAGACGATGATTATGATAATTATGTGAACGACATATATGACATTAATGGCTTTTGTTATATTTTATGTACATGTATCTCAATTTAAACAACAACAACAACAACAACAACAACAACAACAACAACAACAACAAACAAAAGCAAACAAACAGATGCTGATAGTTCTATAACGCTATCCATTTTCACGATAGTACTTGAAAACTTCACTGCCTGATTCGTTTATAACTTCCTGACTTCCCACTTCCCAGAGACTGATGTTTACATGATGGCGGCGGTTTGAAACGAAAGTTAGAGGACTAGATCTATGCTTGCCACCACTTGTCGGAAGTATTATCTTTGAGTATGATATAATTCTAATATATTAATATTTATCGCTTTTACCCCACTTGAAAGTTACCAAAGTCGTCTGACCAGTATAGTGTAAATCTAGGTCTAGATTCAAACAACTGATCTAATCTAGAATCTCGAGTTTCACTTCAGATTATTTTTCTAGATCCTGATCTAGATCTAGATCTAGATCTGGATTAGCTGATCAATGTTATTGTGTAGATCTAGGTCTAGATAATACGTAGTTCGAGTTTCTAGGGAGAAGTTTAGACATGAGACACTGGTGGAGAGAGAGAGGCCAGCCACAAAGGGTTAAGTGTATTGAATAAACTTTGTTAAAATAAATTCTGTACTTAATTTCATATGTAAATAAATGTATATTAAGCTGCAATTTACTTTTTTTTATTATCTATCAAGAGTGTCTGTACCACCTACAAATGTTAACATTTTATTATTGGTTTATATTCCAATCTGTTTTTTTTTTTTTTATTCTGTCTTTTAGTGCCTCTCTGACCAAGGAAAACTTTAACAACAAACACTTTAATATAGTTTCAAAGACTGCCAGAAAAGTTAGGGCAATCCTGACTTGAGAGTAAAAGAAATGGGCAAAGGGCATCCATGAAAGAGAAGTATTTATTACTGCCCCTGTGTGCTTTGTATAAATCTCACCAACATCAGGTGTAATGTATTATTGTAAAACTTTACTGTAAACTAACAACACAGAGATCATGTTAGTATGAACTATCATGTCAATTAATAATCCATGAATAGTTAAATAATAAGTCAAGATAGGCCCTACATCAACTTTAATAACCATGGAGGAGTTCAGTTTCATCAAGTGTATGAATCAACTGGCTGATGCTCACATCGGTGCCACTCAACACGCTTACCAAGTGCAGCCAAGTATCTCAAGGACTGATGCTGTGAAGAGACTGAAACAAAGAGGATTTGATGCTCTGTTTTCAAGTTTGAAACGCAAGGAAGGGTGAGCAAATAACATTTTATTTACACACAAGTAACTTTGAATGCATCTAGATTTTTTTTGTTTTGCCAGGAACAAATTTTGAGGAGACACATTTAAGAGAATAAAGTTCTGTTGTTATAAATGTATGTTTTAAGTCACCAAATGCCTGCTTCTGTGAAAAAATGATAATTTTGATATGTGGGCAATTTTACATTTACAACTTTTTCTTGATTGTGACTGCAGTGTAAATTTTCTTTTTCTCTCTAAAAAAAAGTGTTATAATATAATACTTATATTCTTCAGAGTAATCATACAAAACAGGAAGATTACTACAGAATATAATTTGTTCATTTTGTCCTCAGTCAGCTCTCTCTTTTTTTTTTACCTTTGTCTGTTAGTGGAAGCAATGAAATTCAATTACATTTTTGAAGGACAATCATGCAATTATTATCTTGTAAAATATGATGTGAAAGGCTCCTTTTTTAGTTTGCTTTCCTTGTTCCATTACTTGTTCTGGGACCAATACAGTAGGAGAAACTACATGCCGACATAAAAACATACTTTGTCACTTTTCATTTCAAAATTTAAGGCTTTTATCAATTATAAAAGATGTGAACTTTTTGTAATTGTACATTATATGTATACATCGCAAAGACCAATCAGACATTGTTGTAATTTAATTTTTGATCCTCATTCAGGCAAAAGCCCAAGCCACTAGATGGTCCCATCCCAGAGGTAGAGGGCGTGATGCTTGAAGTGGATAAACTGCATGCTCAGGGGAACCACGTTGATGCTGACAGACTCTCAGAACTGCTGGATCATCTCTCAAGTCTGTCCCAAATGTTTATTATCGTTTTTTAATTCAGAGTAAACATCTGTAATTACGATTGGCTAAAAAAAACAAAACAACACTGTTCAAGAGAGTAAAGAGTTTAAAACTTCCGTCTCCAACTTTTTGTCATTGTCTCTAGTATTATATTGAAAATTTCAATTTCAAAAAAGTTCTGAATGAAAATAAAAAGGAAATATTGAAATATAAAGCCTCATTGATTTTATGAATTATTAGGAGGTACAATTTATTAGAAGAAATGTTTTTTGTCATAATGAGGTTTTAATCCAAGTGCTTCAAAGGGCATATACTGACGATGAGCACGATAATGATTCATTGCAATAGGAATGATTTCGTAGTCTGTACAATAAGTACTGTAATATCTAGGTGGACCTTGATGCGTGGTAAAGAATTTGCAGATTTTTCTCACAATCTGATTTAATTACGAACTAGATGTATTTTTACTATGTAGACTTATGATGGACTTTTAAAAAAGAGGTCACCATAAGCATTGCAACGGTCTCTGAATATTTTGTTGAATACCTTTTGTTATTAAGAGACATGATGATAAAATTTTTGCAAAGACAAACAAAGAAAAATAATTTTCAAGAACCAGTTGTTATAAACCCATTTGATTTTGTTCAACAAGTGATTTTATAATGTACACTGAATTGAGATTTAAAAAAAATTACAAAACATATAGTAAAATAGTCATTCTTTCCTTTTCTCTCTAGCGGATGACTATGTTTTTCTTCGGCTCTTGGTAGCACTCAAAGGCCAGGGAGAGAGTCCATCAAAGCCAAAGCTTGGAGATGGAGTGTTTGGAATGTGTGTTTCACCAGTTAAGAAAAAGGGAATGTTGACAAAAGTAAGTCATTTTTTAGAACATAATTATTGTTACAAATTACTACCTTAATTTCACTGTCCAAGATCAAATATAAATCAAATCATATAGTCTTTAAATAAATGTTAGCGTTGTTTTTTTTTTTTAATATATGCAATTATTTTAAGATTTTGCGTGAAACCAGGCATTTTCATCCCAGACAATATTGTAATATATATAGATGTCCTTTCTTTTAAGGGGATGGAAACAAATTCACTGTAACCGAAAATCTTCATTTGAAAGGAAAGTTATTTAATATTAATTTTACCAATCCTGTTTACACATTTCATAAAAATGGAGCTATAACTTTAATCTGTAAAATCAGAAATCTTGTAAGAGCCAAATTCGCACATGATTATTTTATGATTGGTAAGCTTTAGAAAGCAAACTTTTACTTCATGGTAAAAATAATTTAGCTATGGGCAGTCCTATTTAATTTTTTTTTTTTTTTTTTTCATCTCTTTTCTGACAAAAATGTTGTCCAGCCACATGGAGATGATGATTTGGACATTTCATGTTACAGCAGCCGCACATACATGCATTACCCAAGGTATGTATTTTATCATACTGTTGTATTATCCAAACTAAATTTAAACCCAAATGTAACAATATGGTTGTTACATGGCTTAAAACAAACTAAACTTACATGCCTTTTGAGGGAAGGGGCTGTAAAGTATTAGTTCTTTATCACTTAATACCATTTATTATTGAGCCAATTTTCCTTAAAAGGACTTTTTTTTTCTTTTGGGAATTAAAAATAGAATTTACTTTCATTTAATCTTTATTATCTGGCTTTTTGCACCTCTCAGGGTCCAATGACAAAAGAAGGTATGCCTTTGAATTGCTTAATTTGCCCCTTATGCCAACACAGAAAGTCTTACGCTTTCGTAAACGCATGAAAGTGCACCTATTCAAAGTAAACATGTGTGAAAGGAAAAGTGGTGTCATCACAGGTGACCCACTCATGTTGAAACTGAAAGAGGTCTGCAAGAAAGGCTCAGCATGCATACTAGATATTTATGGGTAATGGGCGCTACTTTCATTGATCCTTAATATGTGTGCGAATAAATTAAGATTAATGTCAAGTTCAATTTTAATTGTTTCCTTTTAAAAAAAACTTGATTTCCTCTGTAGCATTATTATGACTTACTGTATGCTTTTATCCTTACAGGAGTTTGTTTGAAACACTCTTTGCTTCTGTTGAAACTGAAGACGAGAAAGATTTTAACAAAGTGAGTAATATTGCTTTCTAGTAGTTTTATTTGCTGTATCTCCTTTTGATTATAACACAGACTGTTATTGCTTTAATCATGGCATGATTGAAATAGTGTGTTTAACCAATAGTGTTAAACAAAAAATTAGACACAGAATTAATTTTTTAGAATAATTAGGATTACTGTGCAATTTTAGATTCTTTTAAATGTGCATGATTTTTAAAGGAATTGTCAAGAGTGAACATCTAAATACAGTATAAATTTAACTAAGTTAAACTTTTCAAATGGATTTGCTTGCTTAATGCATTGAAAATAACACACAAAAAAAGATAATACAAAATGTGTATTTTGTTCACACAGCTGTTTACAATGACACCTGGAAAGGGCTTAGGACAAGGAGGTTTCTTTGCTCCAAAGGTAGGCGTGCATGAACCTTCTTTCACCCCACACTGTTGTTTGGATAATAGTAGTAGACAGAAATGTTAAATTAAAGTACTCTCCCTCTCCCTTTCTTCTTTTGCTCTTGCTCTCTCTCTCTCTCTCTCTCTCTCTCTGTCTGTCTGTCTCGCTCTCTCTCTCTTCCTTCCTCCCTCTCCCGTGTAGAACTAGAAGAGTGTATTTTCATTAAAATTTCACAGCCTCTGCTTTTAAGCTAAGAAAACGATTTGTAAGGTTCCAAAACTGGGGACAAACACTTTGTAAGATAGTTTTGCCACCCTAGAATAGAACAATTATTACAATACTATATGATTGCTGTTTTCATCCAGTAGTTTATATTGCATTTTGTATGAAGCATGGACAGTGAAGTGATTTCTTTTCCTTTGTCTCTTCACAGGGTCTTTTGTTTGACTTGCATGAAGAGAGGATGCATAGCTCTTTGTTTGGTGGACTTGTTCAGGGGAAGGCTGATGATATTGATTCTTTCTTCAATATACCAGAGATTGAGCAGAGCTCAGATATAAGGTATATATTATAGTTTCCTCTTACAAGAGATTTTTTTCCATTAAACCTTAATACTCAACACAATAAAAGAACAGTGTTCTCTAAGTAAATATATACTTATATATAATGGGATATATTTTTTTTCGTGCACATTATTATTGAAACAAGCCACTAGGTACGATTTCCAGGTAAGTCATCCATAAATGTTTTCCATTGTTGAATTATATTGAAATGCATTAATGATTTGGCAAGTTTATATATTGCTTAATTTTTTTTATTTTTTTTTGTAATGAAAACAAGTTATTGTCAGGCAACCCAAACCCAACTCAATCTGTCTCAAGTTGGCAATGGTTATTTTTGTCTATGAAACTTCAAAGTAAAAAAAAATATATATATATACCAGTTTGTTACTGAACTGGGTTTTAAAAAAATGTGATTAAAACCATTTTTTTTTCTTAGGAAACCATCAGTGTGGTTTTGACATTTAATTTTTGTATTGTTTATTTATTTTTTTGTTACAGGGGTCAGAATTAGCAAGGAAATCATGACTGTTAAGCCTAAATCACACATTAGTTTGCTTTGCTGAAAAGTCACTATGGTTAAAAAAATAAAAGCTTAACTTTAAAAGGGATTTTCCCTTTTATTTTTTTCTCCGAATTTTAATGTCTAAATGCCTACAACATGAGTTCTAATTAAGATATGAGCAAAATTTAATTGCATTGCGTTTAGATATAACAATGCTGTGTGGTGACACTGGTAGCTTAAAATATTTCCTGGGCGACTTGTAGCAGGTTTGGCAGTTTGCCTGACAACGAATTAAGTTAAGAAGCATTTTTATGTCATGTGAAGAATATAACAAACACTATGCATAATACACTAGTACACCTTGTTAGATTCATGACATACATGTTTTCTTATACTGCTATAAACACTTACTTTTTTTTTTTCATCCAGAATACCAGAGTTCAAACCAAAGAAGTCTATTTCCTTAACACAGGTGAATTTTTTGTTTTTACAAGTTTTTGTTTTTTTGTTATGTCCTTTTGAGAACAAGAGAGTGCAAAGGGTTTTGGAAAAGATGTATTTATAGAGTTTTAGACAGTTTGCTTATGACAATGTAATAGTTGCCTCACACCATTTTTTCTTTTTTTTTTTCCAGTTGTCAGACGAATCGGGTGTTGAGACTGGAAGTGCGTCTATGTCAAGTTCTGTGATGTCTTTATCAGACCAACCTGAACTGGACCCATTGTTCTGGGTGAAGGCCTTGAAAGAACCAAGAAACTTTAACTACACATGGGAATGGATTGGATAGTAAGAGCCTCTGTCTGGACATATTTTTATTATTTGGATGTATATAATTATAATTGAGATGTATATAAATAAATGCAATATATATTTCTACATGCCCCAAGTCAATTTTAAAGCCTATGAGTGCCAATACAGTTAGATATATTTATCTTTTTTGAAAATCTATGAAGAGTAATTGTAATTAAAAATGTGAGGGTTACAAGGTAAAAAAAAAAGTTTTATGAACCTCTTTGTTGAAATCCTTCCTGAGAGCCCTGGACTAATTATTATGGAGCACCACAGGTATTAATTGATTTGATATTTATATGAATTCTAATCACAGCACAGTATCCCTTCGAGGAACATAGGGGATGTTAAAAAAAGAAAATATGTTCAGCACTATTTTTAATACAGAGTATAATTTATTAGGTAATGTAATTATTTTTCAGCGCCCCAGGACCCACTGAAAAGCCTCATCTGTTTGAAGCAGGGCCCGCTCTGTTTGACCTCATGATGCGTCACAGACGGAAAGTGCTGACAATAATGTTTCCTGATGACCCTACTATACTGACCTCAGTGCGCACTGTTGGTTCAGAAGATTTGGTGAAAGACATTTTGCTGATGTTGACTGGTGTGCCCTCACAAAGTCTGCCTTTTGATCTGGTATGTATTTAATAATATTAATCTCTATTATTAAGATGTCTTACTAAACAGCCCACTAATATTCTTCATATTAAAAAAGTCTTCCTTTTGATCTAGTATGTATAATAATATGGATCTCTATAAGATGTCTTCCAAAACAGCCCATTAATATTTTTCATAATTTAAGAATCTTTAAGATGCTTCCAAAATTTGACGGAATTTACCTGCTTCAGAAACATTAATATTTATATTGATAGTTTATAGCCCCTTGTACAAAATGAATTGTGATCCAGTATTCCTATGTTGGAGTCTCTTAGGAAGTTTTGGTATAAGATCTTTATTTTCAAACAAAAGGTTTTACTTTTATGCTAATATACATAAAACACAAGGACATAAAAGTTGAGAGGTTTTCTGTCTAGGTAATGATAGTTGTATTTTCCAATTATCCTTTATTTTTTTTTAATAGAAAACTTTCATCAATTATTTGGTTTCTTCTCCAGGTTGCAATGCACTTCGAGGTCTGTGCTGGTCTGCATGTTTCCGGTGTTTCCCCAGAGATGTTGGCTGATTTCTTGACAGAATTTACAGACTGTGGGACATTTTTTAGACGCCTTGCAGTGTTCTCTGAGCCTCCAGTCATAAACTCTTTCTACACAAGCGGCCTGGTGTTCCAAGCCTTCACAGCAGCTGTGAGAAAGGCCCTGGTGTATTTCATGGCAGCTGTGCTCAATACGCCGTCATCTTTGAGCCTCATTGAGCTCAAAGTGTATATGCACCACTCGATGGAGCAGATTAAGTACCTAGCAAAGCTGTGCCATTGCTATGACGAACCCCCAAAATTTGCGGTTTCTGGAGATGGGAGGAACAGGCATGTGGAGTTTCCCACAGGCATGGATCTTCTGTCGTATCTTTACGAGGAAGCCAGCATCGCTATGAATTCCACCTGCTATCCTCTTCTGCTCTCCATCTTTCAGACAACATGTGCCCCGTTCATTCTCTTCATACAAGATTGGGTGTTTCATGGAGTTCTCAGAGGCAGCTATGATGAATTCATGATCAAGGTGAGAAGGCACTTTTTTTTTCCCATGGTCTATAGCCTGATATTGACATAGGATAGAAAGTAGTCTACTTATGAAATGTTTTCTTTATATCTGATTCTGTTTGTGGTCCTAATTTTTCTGTGAGTTTTCAGAACGCTGTTAAACATTTTTCAGATGGATTGATTATCCAATGTAACAAAACTAACATAACTAACACATTTCTAAATTTTGAATTAAAGTAATGTTTGGATGTGCTATTTTCTCCTTCTAACTCTACATGTAATGAGATAATAAATCAAAATTAATATTTCTCATAAATGCTTAGGGAGTCTTGCAACTTGCATGGCTCAAAATTTTGTATTCATTTTTTCTTTAAACATTTTTCTACCAATCACAAACTGAAATTCTGTTTTCATTTACATCATCCAGGTAAACACCTTGTTGCTTAACAACAGAGATGAAACTTACTGGACCTCTGCTTACTCTCTGAATTCTGCGGCTGCTGTTCCTAATTTTATGCAGGATATTGTGGAAGATATTGTCATGTGTGGAAAGTCCATCAACTTGTTGAAAGTGTGTAATCGGCAACACTTTCTTTGCAATCTGACGGAACGGGAGGTGCCGTCTGTACACATTACATACTCTACAGAAGTCTTGCAGGCCATGGAGTTGGACTGTCAGGCCTATCTAGGCAGAATGATGCAGAAATCTCGGCAACTGACAGTCGACAGAGCAGAGAAGTTGAGGAAAGCAGAGCTGGCTAGACAAGAGCTGCAGCAGACTGTGCGAAGAATGGCTGACAAAGAGATAGCTCGTCTTCAGGGAATCATTGACAGCCGCAAGAAAAAATCCCAGGATAAAAAGAGGAAGGAACTTTCCCGTCTGAAACAACAAATGGAAGATGACCTGAAGAGAAGGGCTGGGGAGAGGCAAACTGAGAAAGAAGAAGACGCCAAGTTCATGGCTAAAATTATGAGAGAAGAAGATACTTTAACAGAAGAAGAAATAAAATTAGAGCAGCAGGCGAGGGAGGAACTGGTGCAGTACTACACAAAGCTCGGCGAGGAAGCGGCTCACAGAGAGAGAAAGGCGCTGTGGAGGATACAGAGAGCCAGGCAGTCCATGCGACGAGAGGAGTTTCTTGAGAGAGATGCTGAGCGATGGAGGCAGGAGCTTCAAAAACTGCAAGAAACCATTCATAAAAGAAATTTCGGGGGTGGGGATTCTGCTTCTAACAAGGTGGTAGATTCCAGTGAAATTGGGTCTGATGCTGTTGACTATTCTGGGAGTTTTGATGCAGCCCAGCTCCCACTCTGGGTTCAGAGGCATGGTGGAGGAGATGCCGAATCTCCTGTGGAAGTTTCAGGTGGTGAAGAGATAGCACTGCCAGCGTGGGCAGCCCGGGAGTTACCCACTGTGGTAGATGAGGAGGAGGAGGAGGAAGATGAAGGGATCGATGATGGCACAGTCTCTTTGAATCCTGGCGTCCATTTGCCCAGCTGGGTACTCAGAGAAGCGGAAGATGATGAGGAGGAAACCCCTAGAATCATAGATGATAGCAATGAACAGCTGGAAGTGAGGGACTCTAAAGATGTTGTAGAAAAGGGAATTTCAGGCACAGTTTCCAAAAACAATGAGAAAAAAATAATTTTGGTTTAAAGGAAGATAGTGATGCCAAAAATGTTGCAGGAGCAGGGTCAAAAGATGTGCAAATCAATAAACGTCAGTTAAAGGGAGTTGTAATTGGTGGCTCCTCTATGCCGAAACAACACATTAAGACAGGCCTGACGTCCCATCATTCAGTCGAAACAGAGGAGGCTCAAGTCAAGCTCAAAACACATCTAGTCCAAGGCCAGCATGTTACAGACGAGTCATCCTCACCTGACGTAGATAAAATGCACATCAAATTTCTTCCAGGAGTATCTGCCAGTAAACAAAGTGAAGAAAAAGAGGTTCGGGCTCATGTGAAAGCCTCTGACTTAATGAGTGCTACCAAAGAGTCCGAGTCTTCGGACTTGTCCTCAAAAACTCATGTTAGGTTTGTGGAGGGCACAAATGTCAACCAGCAAAGTACAGAAGAGCGAAAGATCTGTCCAACTAAAGGCAAGAGTAAGAGTGGAGCTCAAGAAAACGTCACCTCTGAATCCTTACCGCAGGTGTGGGTGATAAAAAAGCCCAGCCTATTTGGACACGTCTCTCAACTGTCTGGCTCCGATTATGTTCTCTCTGCCCCCAAGCTGAAGCGGCAGGCCTCCCAGCATGCGAACATGGAGTCGGAGTTCAAAGACTTTGGTATCAAGCCAAGGGTGCGCATGAGCAAAACCATGTCTGCCACAAAGGAGAGCAGTGAAACTGAGTCCACCAAAGACCAGCCTCGTGGGTCTCGTAAACCACAGATAAAGATGGTCCAGGGAAGAGGCATAAGCGTTGAATCTGAACGATTTGATGAGAATGAAGTTGCGAGGAAACGTTTTCTAGCTCGGAACTCTAGGGGTCACGCCTCTGATTCAACTGTCCAGCGCCTACTCTATGGAGATGTAAGAACCTCTGCCTGGATGTCATCGATTGTTGAGGAAGATGCACCGGGTAAGATGCTTTCCTTGTCAAGTCAGTTTTTTCGAATATTGCATGTTTCATACTATAAAAATGTAATCTTGCATACTATATTAAATTGAAACAGATATTACATGAAAAAAAAAAAAAATAAGTTAACTTATTGTAGCTTTAATACTAAGTAAGATAAACATATTATTTAAGACTGCTGCATATTGCATTTTTTCAGTTACTGTCCTTTGCAGTAAGAATAGTCTTTACTACATTCTTTAGATAAGATAAATTTGTATACCAATAGCTCAAGTTCATAATTAAATTGAATTCATTGAAATACTGTGACCTAGTTATTCTTTTATCTATACCATGTTTCTCTAGTTTATAAAATAATATGTAGAAATTATATGCTTTTCAGATGGACCTATGCCGAGGATTACTCTTATTCCCGGCCCCCCTTACCAAGCAAACAGTTTTGAATCTGAGTATATAGGTATAGATCTAATTTAGCTTCTTACATTTTTTTTTCTTCTGATAAATTTATGCCTCTAAGTGGTAAAAACTGCATGTTTTGGATGGGGTTTGGAAATGCTGGAGACATTTATTCCTAAAATCTAGTTAGATATTTATTTCACTTTTATATGTGAATATTGTTTCAACCAGCCCCTGAAGAATAAAACAGTTTGTTACTTTTAAAAAAGAACAGAGAATGAACCAGTGTTGACTTAAGTGTTTGTCACCTTTAATACAGTAACAACGTTTATTGTCAACTTGTGGCCAAAATTGTTTAAAGTTTGCTTTAGTTTTGGCTCAGCATTGCATTACACAAGTTATTTTGAAACAAACTATAGATTTTTGACTGGCATGAGATTGTTTTGTCGTACATAATAAAATAACTTATAACAAAGTATTTGTTACTGTAGGTGTTTCTTTCATTCTTTTACTTTTTCTCTTAGATGAACAGCTCTGTGTGGATCTGATGGCAAACAGAAGCATAGTTGATTTGGGCCGAGATTTAGTGGACTCCAACGTGGCTGGGGAAGACGATATAGAGGCGTACGAGCACACGCCACTTTCTGTTCTGCTGGCACGCTCTATCACAGCTCCTATCAAAGCCCAGTAAGTTGGTAACGCTTGGCTATGGCACAACAGTGTGGACAGAGATATGTTATACTGTTGTTGTTGTTTTTTTTTTTTTAGCTTTACGTTATTCTCTCTTTCAAATTTCAATCCTTTGGTTTGTGTAAAAATGTGACTGTAAAGGTTTACAAAATAATAAATTTATTCTTCACATATTCAGCGTTGTTTTGCCAATAACTGTACTCAAGCACCACAAAATTTAATGACTCTATATATTCTATATGTTCTCATAGCAGTGTTTACATTACTTTCATTTTCTGTTTGTTAAAAGAACATTGACTTTGTATATAGCTAAGCGATAAAAGTATTCTTTATTGTTACTAGCGCTGTGTCTCACTTAGAGAATCTGACCAATGGGCCAATGCAAACTTGGTTTAAATCGGAATGGTTTACCTTAAAACATGAACAATTATCATAACAATGGAAATCAAAAGGCTCTTTTATCATGAAAAAAAAAACAGCTATAAAAACCCAGTTAAAATAGGTCTTTGTATTGTATATTTTAGTGGTGTTGGACCCAAGGAGAACAGAACAAAACTAGTTTATTATGTAAAGCAGTTAAAGGAAGTTCATCTGCCTTATCATAACAGCTCCATAAAATGCCAAAAAGAATTTGTTTCTATAAGTTTTTGAGACCATGTTTTTACTTTTTACTTTCCTTGTACTAGGATCTCTCTAGTGAACAGTGCTATTGTGAACTTCTTCACGGGTGAGCTGAATATTGATGATCATTTTGTAGCCATTCGTCGCTACTTGCTGATGGGAGATGGAGATTTTGCAGAAATCTTGGCAAACATTATTTTTGAGAAGGTACTGAAAGGATTAAAATCATGAAGAAAAAGAACAACCATATTTGTACTGTTAATTAAAGATTTGTACTGTAAGTTAAAGGTTTGCGCCGCAAACTAAAGAAGGTTTTTATTTAAAATGGCAATGTTTAACACGTTTTAACTATTTACAGCTGATAAAAAAAAAGAGGCTGTCCATATTTTTTTGTTAGGAAATAGGCATATTGCTGCCTTTTATAGATGTCAGAATCTTTTCCTGCTTCTAAAGGGTGTTTTAAGTTTACCCTAAAACCAAATAATCTTCTTCTTTTCTCTTTTTTTTTTTCGCCTTAGGCAATGAGAAAAGTTCTGGCTCCTTTAAAATTTCTAAAGTTCTTTTAGCTTTCAAATATTGTGAAGCGTTATCCAGTAATTAAATTAAATTTTTTATGTATCTATATTTTTTTTCTTTTAAAGTTTCTATTACCCAAGCTTTGCCGTGTGTGGCAGATCTTTATTTAAACTATGAAGAGAGGACAAAAAAAACTCTGCTTAATGAGATAAACAATGTACAAACAGATAAAACGTAGATTTTAAAACATTAATTTAAATTTCTTTCCCTTTCCACTCATTTCCAGCTAGCCACCAATCCCTTGCCAGTGGAAATCTTTAACCCTTTGTTTTTGAATGGGACGCTTGCCAAAGCCATCAGCTCGTCCATCTACTCGGATGACAAGCTTATGCAGAACCTGAGTTTTGCCCTGACGCATGTTCCAAAAGTTCTGATGCCGAATGCACCGGGTTCACTAGCCTGTCTGGAGCTCAGCTACACAGTGAAGTGGCCGCTGAATGTTATTCTGACGAGAGACTGTATGAAGAAGTACTGCAAGATCTTCACCTTTCTGCTTCAGGTAAAAAATTTGATCAGCAGTGGTTGCTTAAGTTATCATAAACATTTTTGTGTGTGTTTGTTTTCAAATGTTATTTTTTAAGTTGCCACCTACAAACCAAACATATATTTTAAATTTCGAGATCTATTTTTGTAATAGGTTCAATTTTAATGAGCTAGATATGAAACTGAACTTGTTACTTTTACAGCTGTTGATTAAAGTAGGAGTGGGGAAAAGATGAATAGACTATTTAATCTGAAAAGATGCTAATCAATTTAAAAAATGGGAATTTTCTTTTCTTTCCTTTTTTTCGTGTGTTATCAATTAAAGTAAATTAGAAACTATGCTGCTTCATTCAAAATAGCACAATTTGTTTATTTGTTTATTTTTTTCATCAGTTAAAGCGAGTTGTGTGGACTTTAAAAGATGTTTGGCATCGACTCAAGCGAGATGCTCTGGTTGTACGGGGTGCTTCAAGATCAACTCAGTTCAGACACATCCAGCTCCATAGGCAAGAGATGGAGCATTTTGTTAAAGCCATGCAGGTAACAGAGATAAAATCTTACAGTCAAAGCTGCAAACTAGCCATTCTCAGGAAATGCCTGAAAATTCGGTCATTTATAAGAAATGTTTAATATTCCTATCTGAACAAGATTTACTTGCAATTGACGTAATTGTTCAACCATTTCCTGAGAATGACAATTCTTTCATATTGTTAAAAAGCTCAGAATTGTTTTTTTTTAATTTGAAAGGTTTAATTTGAAAATGGAGATGCGGTTGCAGTTGTCAAACTGAAAATGCATCTGTTTTATTGATAATAACATATTTCATGGATCAAACCACTAGAGCACGTTTTCATGTGCATACTGTTATACAGTCTCATACATTGTATGTTTTTTGTTATCCATACCCTATCAAGTTACACTTTCAATCAGTGGTCACGGAAATAGTTAAATATTATCCTGATTCATATGGTCAAACAGACAATTACTAAACATGTACTTATTTAGAAAACTTTTTTTCCATACCTTAAGTCCAGATTGTGTGTTTGTCAATTTCACCATATCTTATCCCTTTCAATCTCACATGTACTCGCCAGATCATCACCTGAGCTCTATCTAATTTTTTAAATAATGAAGATTACCAGTATTTTAGGAATGAAGCAGGACAGTATGCACATGAGATAAATTGATGTTCTTGCACCTATACATACGCATGCTTAACAAATGCTTAACATGCTTCAGAGTTATGCATTTCCTTTTTTATTGAAAACACTTTTCTCAGGGCTACATCACCAGTCAAGTGATCCATGTTAGCTGGCAGGAGTTTCAGACAGAGCTGGCCCAGCCGATTGCAGGACTGTCTCAACTGCAAACCCGCCACCAACGCTATGTAGACAAAGCTGTTGCTAAGTAAGATTGCAGTTTGATTCTAACCCTCGAGAAAAGAAATGCATTGTTTATTAGTGTTAATAATTGATGAATATTGCTCTATTTTATAAGTATGATGAAACATTGTCTGTATGAGTGAACGTTTGTCTTTGTATTTTAAAATCGTAAAGTGCTTTCAGCTTTGCTCAGGGATCGCGCTTTAAAAGAACATTTATATTCATCACTCTGTAGAGTAGGTTTATAAAGTGGCATTGTAATTTCCACAAGAAAAGTACTTTAAAGTAAACTTTGGCTTTATATAAACTATTTCAGAGGAACTTTTTTTTTTTGTCTCTTCAGTCACTGTTCAATATAAACTTGTATCTTTTTTTATTATTTATTTAAGTATTTAGTTCAAAATTTTTGATATTTTTAGGTGTAAGGAGACATGGTTATATCTTCAATGAGTCTTCCTCGTGAAAAGACACAAGACTTATTTTTTTTTAATTGGAAATATGTACATTTTCCTTTAATTAAATCTGCTTTTTTGTAAATATGCTCCTATGTATATCTTATGGGTTTGTTGTGTCATTCTCTTTTCCTCATCTTCAACTGTCATTCACAAAATCGATCCATTTTGGTTTACTACAGCAATCAGAAGTGAAAAGGACAAAACACAATTCTCTCAAACTTTTAACCTTTCCAACATAGTCAGAGAGCAGTATAGTTTATATTTTTTGGTAAAAATGGAACTATCTTTTAAACATTTTTTTTCTTTCTTTATTGATCAGATGCTTGCTGGACAAGAATGCAGCCAAGGTTATGAAGGTGATTCAGGACATCTTCTACCTGATCCTTAAGTTCCGATCGCAGCTCGTCAGTGCCAGTTGGCAGTCAGCAACGCCAGAAGGGGAGGCTACTCATCCAAACTTTGAGGCTATCCTGCATACACACAAATCTTTCCATCAATACAGCTTTTTTCTTTTTAAAGGTAAGCATTGTAGAAATTAAAAATGCTATTAGTAAAAGAAAGCAAAATATTTTGGTAAGATCAGAAGTCTGCACAACCTACAAAAGGAAATTATTGAAGGAAAGTAGAGGATAAATGCGACTGTGATGTTGTGGTTGTTGAGTTGGTTTAATGCCCAACATCAGCTATATTGTGGACGGACTCCAAGACTGACGTCTGACAATTTTATGTGCTGCCACACACGAGACAGGGTGGGGATGTCATGACTCCTCAGCCGGTCACATTAAACTGACACTGACCCAACCAGTAGGGAGCGAAGCGACTGTGATAGAGGAAGATCAAATTGGTTGTGCAACGTCGCAGAATATATTGGGTACTTGATCAACCATTCTGCAGAAACAGATATTAACAAAAATGGTTATCGAACAATGACCACCAACATCACATACATGGAACACAGAATAAAATAAAATTTCTTTTTAGGAAAGTCTTGCGAATCAACCATACTCATATGCAGTTAGAATTAAGTTTTAGAGTGTATGTAACAATTGCAAAAATATAAGAAAAAGGAAGCAGCAAGCAAGCGACTTAACCAGAACAGATTGTTCATCGATATTTTTTTCCTTCAACACATGGCTTTAATACAATATGTCTCTTGCTGTGGCAATTAATATACCTATGCAATTAATTGTTTAAAAAGATTATCAGTTATACAATTTTAATGAAGGAAATATTAAGTTCACATGCAATTATACAATACTATTCATTTATCACTCTTCAACTTCGATCAAACTCATAAATATCTTGCATACTTTAAACACTTCAGCCACATAAACTGCATATATGCAACCACACCAGAGTAAAAAAAAAAGTAAAATATAAGACTCCAATTTTTTTTTCTTCTCAACTATGGCCATTGATTTATTAAAATCCAATCTGGGGCAGACTTAATTAAAATTGTAACAGGTTTATTGAGAACAAAAGTCAACTTCAGTCTTCTTTCCTGCAAAAGTCATAAAATGTGGCTTACGCTTATACATACATAGAGGGACTATTTGTAAAACAAACCTCTACATTCCCCCCAAAATGCAGTTTAAAGCCTTTTCTTAAAGTTTCCTAGATTCTCTCTCATTTGATATTATTTTATATTAAAATGAAAAAAATGTTGTTTACAGTCAATCATATTCTTTTTCTTTTAATACTATTTTATTTCTAATTTCTATTGTCTCTCACTCAGTGGTCAACCGTCTGTCCCAGCGAGGTTACCAGCCCCATCTTCAAGAGCTGCTGCTTCAGCTCAATTTCAACGACTTCTATGAGGAAGCTGCAACGTAACTCTTTGTCATCAGAGTTTTTTTACATAATGTGCAAAAGGTTCCTGTTTTTTTTTTTATTTCACCAGTAAAAAGACAATGTGTTATTTTCAATTGTCCTGAAAGAGACAAAGTATATATAGACAGCATTTTTATGATACGGATAGGATATAAAAGGACACTGGGAGCGTAGTTTTGATTTTAAAGAGACGAAGCAATAGAATTTTTGTTTTATAAGAATCATCCTAAGTATTGTGGTCCTCTTGCAAGAAAAAGATATGAATATTAAAAGAAAAAGTGTTTTTGATTTTATCGGAAATTATTTCTATGTCTTTTTTTTTTCAAAATTTTTTTCTAGTCTCATTTTATTTTAAACATGTTATCTACAGGAAGCCATAATCGTGCCTAGTTAACCATGCAATTAAATAAGAGGTTATCTCTCCCATCTTTGTAATGTTAACTCCACATTGCTATAGTCCACCTAGATTCCTCCCTTAGAGTATTAAATAGATACTCTCTCAACTGTGAGATACTCTCTCACTGTAGACTGTGATAATTCTGTAAATATTACAATATATGTTGTAATTCATTTATGTTTTTTATATTTGTGCTGCTTGTTAGACCACCGAATGTGCCCTCACAGAACAAATAAGTTTTAATGCTATTCCTATATTCTGTAATCTGTCTTTTTTACAAAAATATAGGATTATATATCTTGTGCTTGTTTTTCTGTTTTAAAATATAGTAATCTCCGTTTAAGGGCGTTAATTTATTTTCTCAACACTGTCTATTGATAAACTGACTATAGAAATCATTTTTCAAGTACAAAAACCCATTTATTATGTTTTCATCAACTGAGCCTTTTTTCACAAAACAGTTAATTTTATACCAGTCCACAATATAGCCTATATTATATTGCTGACGTTAGACGTTAAATCAACTCGACCATACCTCGGATAGACAGCAAGGTGAATGAGGAGAATAAAGTATCTATATGAATGATTTTTGGAGATGAAACTGTTAATGAAAGTGATGTATAGTTTAATACAGGAGAGGAGAGCAAAAGAATTCTTTGTTATTCAGTTAGAAATGATTTATAAATCATAAAAATATAAGTATGAAGATGCGTAGATCTGACCTTTTTTTCTCACATTGCATAATTGAACTGAGTTGTACAAGCTGTTGAGACCTAACTCTATATCACTTTAAAATTTCCTTTTTGTCTTTTTAGGTTTAGGTGATTTTTTAATCTAGTTTGTTTCAATTGTGTTTTGTTAAGTTGTGTAAAACATGTTTTTGTTTTAAATGTGACTGGTTTTTCCCTCATCATAAATCAAACTGTTATGGGTTACAATTGTGGATAACTAAAACTCAGCAACTAGAGCTAGTTTTTTTATTGGTTTGTTGAAAATTTGACATTTCACTGAATTTTTTACCATTTTAATTAATGGCATGTTAACTCAGATACATTGAAATTTGTTTACAAACCTTATGAGAAAGAGATTTAGAGGATGGCAAGACACATAATTATGTAATTCATTGTCTCTAAAAGCATTCTGTAATTCAATGATTTATCTGTCTCAACACTATAGGCAGACACAAAATTATTCATAGCTACATCATACATAATTATTATTTACTAGAATCTCATGCTGAAAATGTACATTTGTATGAGAGTGTGTACAAAATTAATGAGAAATATAAAGACAAGTAATAAAAAATGACAAAATATTTGTTGCGTTTTTGTTTGAACTTTTTGTTTATTATTATTGTAATTTTCATTGATTCTGCTTTATCACTGAAGACAGCATTCTTAGCTCTATAACAAATACATGTAGTAATGGAAGAAGAAAAAAGGAGTGATACGTTTTAATTGTATCCAGTTGATTAGTGGTAAAAAATCAAAATTAATAAAACATATTTATGAAAACTTATGAATGTATAAGCAGGCGCTGATTGTGAAAGTTCCAACAAAGTATTGTCTCATAAACTTTCAAGGGAGATCTTATAAGGTTGCAGTGAATGGACAAAAGAAAGTATCATGAAATAGAACACAACTCAAATGAAATTTGAATGATGTATTTTTTTATTTTAACTAACATTGTAGTATGCACATTTCGTTTCAATTTTTTTTTCAAATTTCTTCCTGAAATTTAACCATAAGGGCTGGTTCAAGGCTTCGTCACAAAATAGAACAAAGTGAAAATGTTTGCTTACTTTAAAAAGTAATTTATTCCTATAATTTTTTTTTTTGCATAGATAGGACAGATTGATACACTGTACTCAGAGAGGATTTTGTGTTAACACCACTAGCCTTCTTGACCTTCAGTGTAAATCGTCCCAATATCTTTGTACCGGTACACGCTATTTTGGGGTATTTTTGAAAACTCTTAAAAGATGGAGGATTTGATATTTATCATGGCTGGGATTCTTCCGTGGATCCGCTATGGTTAATAAGACACAGTGCTTTAATGAAGCTCTCACGAAACAAAGCTTCCCAACAGAGTAGTTCGAGTCACTGAAGTTTGGCATGGGTTGTTAAGTGAGCTATATCAATATTGGAGACTGTTTATGAGACTGTTAGAATTCAATCTTGCTGTGTAGGCTGATAATAATGAACTAACATTCCTCTCTCAGCATCATTCTGGTTCAACTATGCAAGAACTTTAGTTAAAGTAGACCATAGCACTCTTATTTTGCCCCCCAAAAAAATTAAATAAATAAAAGGTGCACCTCGGGCAATTCGTTGACTTGGCCTGTGATCTCAAGAGAAAGCTGAGAATGTATCAATCTAAATAGAGAGAAGGGAATCGGAAGGTCACTAGAGAGATAGATTGAGAGACAAAGACGAGGCGAGGGGAAAAGAACGAGGACACCGATTGGGTCATCCATAGTTAATAAGGTTGGAAAAAGAGGCAAGAGAGATAATCAATGAAAAGTGGAATCGCGCACATATTTATCTATAACGAACGTTATGCCTCTTAGTCTTATTATTTAAAGTGAAATAAAGGGAGATAATGCAAAAAAAGTCTGCAGGGGTGAAGGGTTTCAGCTATGATCCCCCGCTATATAGGCACTCTCAGGATTGCTGTCCCACCGAAAAGGAGCTACAGCTGGTCCAAGATATACATGACGGAGAACGCGAGCCGTTATAGCATGTGGACCATGGCCGTTTTACGGGCCTTAGACCGTTAGGGATTGGAGCCAGTTCAAGACGAAGTTAGCTTGCCAAGCTACTTTGAACCATCCTGAGCCTTATAAATATCCCACTCAAATATAGTTCTTTGTCAATGCGGTTTACATGCTATGAATTTCATGGCAACTTTGCTGGTTAAACATGACTTCAATATGTAGGGTTTTTGTTAGAATTGAGAAAGAAAAATCAATACAATTCATTAACACAAGGCATGTTTAAAAGGCTACGTAAACACGCAAAAAAAAGATATCCATCAGTAATAATTACTTAACTATTGAAAGTATCACACACTTCTTAGAAACCTAGACCACGCGTGTAGGCAGCATTATATCTATTTGTTGCATCGCATTGGAATTTCAGAAAAGTTTTTATAACCTCAATGCAATGAGCTTTATCAATGAGTATAAAGACTGATAATATATTTCCCCAATATACTTGAATAAAAACACTTACAATTTGATCAGAAATAAACTATATAATGTATCAAAATATTGACAGGATTGCGTATTGAGGTACAAATACTATATGTTAGGGACAAGCTCAGGGTTCGAATCAGTTTATCTCTTCGACTGCATATTAATTTGTAATCTAAATGTAATATCGACTTGTGTCACATTTAAAAACATAACATAATACTTCCTAACACTATAATATTATAGAATGCGTATAAAGACTATCGCAACTTTTCATTTTTGACGCATGTTGTTGTTTTTTCAGTGCATATTCCTTAACTACTTAATGAATTTGTTTATAGCGTTTTTAAGGTACTTAAAAGAACAAATAAAATCGTGGCTACTGTTTCCTGATAATGTTTTAAGAAAATCTCGCTCCCATCCGCTTTGCAGGACAGTGTTGAAAAAATAATTGTTGCAGCCAAAAGACCACATCTTCTTCCTGTCTTTAAAAAATATACATTGAAAGGGTATGACTCGAGGGGAGTTGTTGACCATAAAAGATGCATACAGATTTGACAGAAGAGGCGGAGCAAAAATCTTTGACTTTGACATTGTATGTTGCTTTCCATCAATTCTCCAACGCCCGTTTGCAACTTTATCTATTCTAACCTCTTTAATAACACATCTGTTAGATTTTGTCGATCTTGAAGTAAAAATGTGTGTGTTTGTGTGTGTGTTGTGTGTGACGTTCTCATAAATTTTCTTTAAAAAATGAATATAAAGAAAATAACAAACAACTTTATACTAAATGGAAAGAAACAGGCATGCTTTCAGTATCATTTCAAAACGGTTTGTTTGAACTCCTAAGTAACTATGATACGTATGTGGCTTCCCTTCGCGCCTTCAGCCCAGGACTGCGTCGGTTTTCTCAAGCAACATCAAACAGACGAGACCATAAACAAGGGACGCCGTCAGTCCGGGCATTCTCTTTTTATAGCATCTCTCTCCATCAAACCGGGGGCACCTTCCGACGCTGGGGGATGACATGTTATGTTTGGGGCAGCTCTAACTGTCTGTGAACCTCCGCGGGTGGACGTGATGTAGGGTGAGCAGGCGGACCTGTCACTCCAGCTTCAACCTCAAGCCGAGAGCTGAGGAAAGCGGTGGAACGCGGTGGAACTCACTCACCTGTCGCCGGCCTCAGCCCTCAATCACAGGCTCAGTTGGTGTGAGAACCGTGCAACAGTTGTTTCGTGTTTTTTTGTCCGGCACTGCTTCGGCTCATCAGCGTGCAGATTGATTGATTGAAATTTGAACTTGCCTAGATCTTATATTAATTAAGCGGTTTTCACAGATACAGTTCGCCATACTTAGCCTTTTATACAATTTAACGTGGGACCCTTGATTGATTTGTCGTTTAAGGCTAGTCTGGACTGGCAAGCATGAGACTAGCGCTTCGAATCTCAGCTGATAGTCCCTTCTCCCTATAGGATTATGCAGGAAACCTGATGAGTGTAAAACTCCACAAAGTTAATACGATTTCACGTCCATATAATTTTACACGTGTATTAAATTTTCGAATTTTGGAAGTCTGGTAGTTCAGTCAGACAGAACTATTTCTCATTATTTTCACATGCAATGTATTGTTATCTATTTCGTCACCCAGTTGAACGTTTCTGGTGGCTAGACGTTCAAGATATCTACGATTTAAATCTCAAGTCAATTGGTCTTCCCGTCTTCGTATATTATTCTTCTGGAGAGGAAGTAACACTCAATACAGATTTATATTATAATGTCACTAACTTTCCCTTTGAAGCGTTTTGTTAAAGATGGCGTAACATTTATCGCAATAATTCAGGTGCTGATCTTTGCAACAGTTATTTTTTGTCCGACACCGTCTCAGATGATCAGCTCGCAGTTTGATTGGATGAACTTTGCTAAATATAACACTAAGCTGTTTTCACAGGTCCGATTCGCATTGATCAACATTTGTAATGGTTAGCCTTTCTTTTAATGTAATACAAGTTACATGGGGCGCATGGTAGATCAGTCCTTTAGTGATCTGTACTAACGTTAAAGAGGGCTACGGTTCGAATTCCAATTGGTGCCGCCTTATAAAATCTTTCAGGAAATATCAAGCACGTGAAACTCAAAAGATTTCACAGTTTTACATTTATATAATACTATCTTATCTTTTAAAACATTTGGGCGAACTTAAAGTGTTAATTATGATGATATAGAAAGGATTATGAGAATCGTACAACAGCCTGTTCTGTCTGGCACGTCTGCTCAACTCAGGTTGACCAAATGATTTTTCCTAAATCTTAGATTTAGCACCTTTTAGACGTAGTTGTTGTAGTTGTATTTGAGTTGGTTTAACGTCCAACATCAGCACTATATAAGCTATATTGTATATGTGTCCCAAAACTGAACTCTGACAATTTTATGTGCTGCCACACACGAGACAGGCTGGGGATATCATGACTCCTGTCACAGACGATCACATTAAACTGACACCGACCCAACCAGTAGGGAGCGAAATCGCAACGACTCGAACCACGGACCATTTGCGTCGGAATCCGATGTTCTACCCCAGGTCCAGCGCGTCCCGACAACCTGAGTGACAATGACATGGATTCAATGTATCTTATTTTCAAGGTTTCAATAAAGCTCAGTGAGTTCTGCTTGGCATGACCTACAATATGTTTGAGATACGAATCTCACCCAAAGCTGATTTCTCCACCTCAAACATAATAATTCTGGAAACCTAGTAGACAAAAGACTCATTGTAAAAACTCTTTGATCAATACAGTCCTAAAAACGCAACAACTTTTTTTGAAAAGAATGTTTGTATTATTATCTTACGTCTTAAGGGAGAACAACCATGCACCCCGTATTGTTTGAATGGACCCTACACATTGGCAGACAGAATTTAAAAAAAATGTTGTTAATTGCTTTACGTATTCCGTAACTGTGGGACTTTATCAGAAAATAATACCCTTATTTATATAAATATACGTAAGATTATCTAAATTACAGGCATGCTATGTAACACGGCACCAAGCCTTTATGAAAAAAGGATTGTTTGTAATTTTTTTTTTCTTCTTTTTAAATGCATTTTTAAGACTGCATATTCATATTGATAATAATGTTTCATACTCAACAGGAATTGCAGCATATTTTTCTAATTTCTTCTTAAACGGGGAATGTAAAAAGTTTACACTTCATTGAAACGGTCAGATAAATATGACTTTTGAAAACTACAACTTGTCTCCTATCTCGCTTTCATTTACTAGTTACTCCACATAGGGGCCTACAATAGTGTTTTTAGAAACTACCTGCGTTTTCTTCCAAGTTCCATCGTTTGTTTTGAAGGTGCAAAATCCTAGCCCATTTCTAATCTTCAACAAACTTAACGCTGCGAGAATTCCACCTACAATTTGCAGAATTCTCAGCTCTCAACACATTCTTGAGATGGGTCAGGTTTTCTCATTTAATTGCTCGTCAAGTCACGCCAAATCAAAAGCTTTGAAAGATTTGTTTCTCTTTGTTGTCACCCCGCGCTATATTGCCGTCTTGATTTATGTTCCACCGAGCCTACCCGTCCTCCCCTACATTTCTCTCCTTCCATAGCACTGGCTTCTCTAAGTTTGAGAATCCACTTCTAAGACGGATCGTTTTTCCAAGAGACAAGATATCACTCTACGCGAGTCCAAGCTCTCTCTCTCTCTCTCTCTAGAGAGAGAGAGAGCAGAGAGAGAGAGAGAGAGAGAGAGAGAGAGAGAGAGAGAGAGAGAGAGAGCTTTTTGGTTGAGTCGAGTGAGAAAGATCGACTGTGAGTCGTTAAAGATGCATCAACATTCGCCAGTGCCGCTTGCCCTAGCCCAACCCGCCAAGTAGTTTGGATCTAGAGCGACAAAGAAAACTTAGTATGAGCAATGGGGATAGGAAGAAAAGATGAGAGAATACTTATATTGGTATAATAATGTGAAGGCCAATGATGCTGTGTCGGCTCAAACAAATGGCTTGTCCAGAAGGAGTTTGACCCTCCCCAAAGAGGAGAAGAGAAAAACGAGATAGAGAGAGAGACTCAGAGAGAGAGAGAGAGAGAGAGAGAAAGAGAGAGAGAGAGAGAGAGAGAGAGAGAGTCTTTGTCGCTCTAGATCCAAACTACTTGGCGGGTTGGGCTAGGGCAAGCGGCACTGGCGAATGTTGATGCATCTTTAACGACTCACAGTCGATCTTTCTCACTCGACTCAACCCGGAAGATGAAGAGGTTGTCTCTCCGGCAAGTGAAATTCTCTCATGTGGAACTTAATCTCTATTCACCTGTTCGACGCTTGGAAAGAAAAGGATTGAGTGGCGTAGAAGAATAAAAAAAAGTAAACAAACTTTGGAAATAATCCTTGAAAAGTTTAAAATAATGAAGATACGCCCATCAAGTCAAAACGGTTTTTGCTCAAACAGGGAAAACTCTTGATTCTTTCAATGGCATTTCTTTCCTTTTAAATGCAGCCACCGACAGAGAACACTAGTTCAAATTTTAAAAAAAATGGAACCACTTCAACGCGATTCAAAACACTTACCACAGTGATCGTGTTCTAACATTGTAAGTCATAACTCCGATCGACCTGTTCATCATACACTGAGTATGAAAAAGCAAAGTCAAATGCGACCTTGAATCTGTTGTAAAACGGTAAGAATCTGGTCTTCCAATCTGCCAATAGAGACATAGTCCAGTTGCACTTATGTGCATAGTAGTCTTGGTCCAAGTTATATTAATAGCACTTTAAGCTTTGGACATAGTACCTGAAAGTATTATCAAGCTCATGTAGTCGGATAGTTTTGTTTTCTTCCGTTTCTTAATTCCCACCTACCATGGTCAAGTTCTACCACTTTGTTGCAGCACGGAGATAATACATGCCGGTAGCATAAAGGCTACAATATAAATTTAATGAAAGATCCCATTTTAAAAAGACACAAATGACACTATCAATTAATGTTTCTGCCTTATGCTTTTCACGTTAGTATCAAATACATGTAATTGGCTTAACTTGGTGAGTTACGGTATGTATAAAAAAAAACCCATGTAGTAAAATAATCTGCCACTAATTTTTCAATTAATGATGTTGAGTTGTAAAGGTTTTTAAATTTTCCTTTGACTACAATCACACACGAGTTTATCAGGCATGACGCCGTGTTCATACTTACTCACTATTAACAAAAACTTAACAGAAAGGGCTAAGTGACTTAATATAATAACGAATTCTTCCAGCAGTATTTTTTTTTTTGTTTCCCTAGATCTCCTGAAGAATCCTCAATGTAGACGAGGGCGCCAGATGAGATTCTAACCGAGGATCCTCTGCTCGTCAGTGCAGAATAGAAAACCAACTGATCTATAATATTAATTAAAAATTAATTAAAACTAATATATAATATTAAGTGATGATAATACTATTTTATATGGGCAGACCTATAAGAAGGTGGGTGGATGACAATGGAGATCCAGCGAGGCAGGAAGGATCCCTCAAGACATAAAGTTCTTCAAACAGATTGCACGGGAGACTACGTCAGACATTTCCGACAAGCCAGCATGATGATGATTGTGAATATTTTTGTATACGCTCAT
This sequence comes from Elysia chlorotica, assembly GCA_003991915.1. Classification (NCBI taxonomy): domain Eukaryota; kingdom Metazoa; phylum Mollusca; class Gastropoda; family Plakobranchidae; genus Elysia; species Elysia chlorotica. The sequence continues at coordinate 51,660 of RQTK01000496.1, forward strand.
GTAATTGCGGACTTATTTTAGTATTTGTATGTGTCCAAAAGTAAAAACAAATATATAAATACTCGTATATTAAAATGTTACACGTTTCTTTTTCATATTGATATATAATGTTCTCTTTCTTGTTCCTTCAAAGCTAAAAACACAGCTCTTAACTATATTTAAGCCAATGGATCAAACGTGCAGTGTAGACAACAGTTTTTTTTTATGAAGTTAAATTTATCACCTTTTTATGAAAAAATTAACGTGTTTTTACTTCTGTTTTGGAAAAGAAAAGGGGAAAATGTACGTATGCCTTCAATAAAAACTCATGTTTCAATCTTTTTGGTTCAGTCACAGACAGATTCGGAATAAAGATGACAAATATTTCCATTAGAAACCCAATAAATGTTTCTTTGGTTTATTAAATGAATTTGCTTATAAATCCGTATTAATGGGCCCTGCGACGAACCTAACTAAACCATAAAAACTTTTTTACAAATTATTTACCTTTCAATTTGAAACGACAATAACAACAACAAAAGCAACAATGGTAACAATAACAATAAAAACAATAAGATAAGAAAAACCATCACTACGATAATCATCATCAGAAACACCAGAAAACAACAACGAAATCAACGACAATAACATCAGAAACTAAACGAAAGGAAGTGAATTGTAACATTCAACCCATATCACTATCATTATCTCACACTCTATGAAAGTTATACAATCATGAAACATTGCTAGTCTTGGTTAAATGGACAAATACAATGGAAATATAACAAAGGCGTCGGTTATTACGTAAAATACCATATACAAAAAGAGATGTAGAAGCAGTTGAAAAGAAAGCAATCTGATATTGCTTTTCCTATCTTTTGAACTGCCTGCAGAAAACATATTTTATGTAGGTTAGGGTTATTCACGCATTGCAACAACAACAAAAAATACGTAAAGTTATGTGTTCCTGAAAAGAAGGGAAAATTGTGTTATAAACTGCTTTTCGTTCAGGAAACCATTTCAATAAAGTAGGACCAATCTAACATATAGTGAGTTTGTCAATAATACAATTGTTTAATTATTTAGGTGCTATATTATGCTATCTGAATCTTTGTTCAGAGAAAGCAAAGTCCTATTCTAAGTTAACGGCTCTTAAGTAACAATGATCCAGAACAGGATAGCATACACGATAAATTGTTATTGACCAATTTCATAATACCTCACTGACACCGACCCAACCAGTGGGGAGCAGGGTGGCTCAAGCGTGACTCGAACCCCAGTGCATCTGAATCAGAGGCCAACCCTTTAACCCCTGCGCCACCACGATCACCTACAAGGCTTTCTGTACTTATACCAGGTTAAATCTTCTATAAGGCCTCCCTTGGGCATTCTCTACCTGTACGAAGTTAAACCCTCTATATGGCCCCCCTAAGGCATATCCCTGCCCTCCATACAAAGGGTACACGTATCTTGCGCGAAGTCTCTCGAACTCTCCACTCCATGTTTACCTTGCCCAGTTTGATTGGCGGCCAGCGAAATTGTTGTGGGAACTCACGTTTGCTACAAGACCATTCCCAGAGTTCTCTCCCGTTGCTTCCGACGACCGCAGATTTACTTGCCTTTTCCCCCACTGCGATTGGTTGGAATTTCTTTGATGTTTCCGTTGAGCATCAGGTGCATTCGCCGTGAAGTCCCAGTTGATTTAGGCCATACAGAGAAGAACAAATAAAAACGAGCACTTTCGCTAAATTGGTGTTGTTTGATGAGTAGAAACCGAATAGGTCTATAGGCTGCCTTTTACGCAATACACTTGTAAATGGTATTGGGATTAACTCAGTCGTACTTTGGTCTTAACATGGAGAAGACATTACATGTAGTAGTTATGTAACTAGGAAAAACTGAGATACACTCTGGATAAAAAGAGAACGACAGCAAAGCTTTATTGATCTCATGCTTGAGACAATGAACATGCTATAAAGTTTGGGTACCGGTACGTTTCAAGTGTATCTTCTTTGAACAAATGATGTGAAATCACACTTTGTATGAAAATACATGTACACTATAATAATGTATAAATTTGATTATGAGTGTCGTAATACATTTTCACTCAACGGAAAAAAAAATAAAGATGATCTTAATTTTAAGGAAGTGAAGTAAATAGGCTATCAAAAATACAGCGAATTTATTTCCACAACAAACAATTAAAAAGAAAAAAAGTACCTTTGCACCATCCCTTGTGCTGTACACGGTAAAAGAAAAACAGAACTGGGGAAAATTATGCGGGCGATCTTAACTATGTAATGAAATGTTATCAGGTTATTTCATTTCTCTAAGAAAACTCACATATAATGGCGATGCGCATACAAAACTCTGCTTTTACGGTATATGTTTCACTTGTAAAAATGTAATATTAATGCAACGGATAATTTCGTTTGTGCCTCATATGGGTTCAATATTACAATGAAAAAAGCAAACAATCACGCATTCCTCTACACTAAATGGAACGGAGTCTAGAAAAGTCCTCCATTCCCCCACTCTATTCTCTTTCTCTGATATACATTACCAATAAAGCATACATCAGATTTGTCACCCCTAAAGCATCTATTAGTAAATGTTCAATCATTTCAATTTTATAGGTAAATGAATGACCTTCCATTTTTCTTATAATAAGAAGCAACAGTAAGATACTTCCTACGGTTGGCAATGTGTTGAGACCTTGAGAACCTAAGGTTGGCAATGTGTTGAGACCTTGAGAGGAATGCACAAACAAGACATAGCTTACGTCTCGCCGTAACAATAGAAGAATAAGAAGAGACGTGAGCTACGTCATGTTTGTGCATTCTACCCTATATCTCCTTTATTGGACACAATGCAAGATCAAACGTACTCCCAAAGTAATAACGGAGGTGACACAAGCAGACTTGTTCAGTACCTTTTAAAATATTTTACTCTTTGACGAACTTTGAATTTTAAAGCTAGTTAATAATAAAAGTTGGGAAAATAAACTTTTTAGACCAGCCACGGTAGTATATAATTTATTAATTAATTTTAAACCACGAGCTTGATCCTGTCAGAACCAAGTTTCTCTAACATGATAAATATAACTATGCGTTAAATATTTTTGTAAGTAAGAGGTATTTATCAATTATTGTAACTCTATCTTTTCTTTGAAAATGCGTGGGCTTGTTATTGACATAAAAATATTAAAAAATCAATTTTAAAAGTCGACAAATATTAGGCATTAAAGATCGCCTTCAGCGGGAGAAGCCATAATCTTTAGGCATTTCAACCTGCTTCAAGGCAAAGCAATTACCCATCTCCCCACTTTGTCAAACGTCGCCAAATGCGCAATGTATCAAGAGCAAATCTTGATGGGAGTGAGCGAGATCGCTCCATAAGAAGAATACTTCGGGGTGCCATGGGCCCCATGGGAGTAGAGGAATCGCGGATTCACTAGGCGGAACGAATTGGAAGATAAGGGCCTCCCTCCGCTACTCCTCCTATCTCTAGCTTTCTCCGGTGCCTGCACGCTCGGGGGTTCTGTAGAGGGGGAGTTGGTGGTGGGCGGGGCTAAGGGTGAGCACAACCTGAGTGTGATTGGCTGCGGGTGAGTGAGTGACACCTGAGGTGGGCGGTGAGCTAGCGCGCTGCTCAAGGTGATGATTGCTCAGGCAAGAGGGGTAACGCTGAGAGGAGGAACGGTATAAGTTTTAAAACTTTTTAAAAGTTTGATAATTTTTAAAGAAAGGTTTGTTATTATAAATGCTGGTTGAGCAGAATAGTAGGCACAAGAGTTAGTAATGAAATAAGTGTTTAAAAAAGAACAAAATCAAAATTAGTTCATTGTTGAAAAAGGTAGACAAATATATTGAGGGAGAGAGCAGGGGAAAGATTGAAAGGAACTAAAGAGAGTGAGAGAGAGAGAGAGAGAGAGAGAGAGAGAGAGAGAGAGAGAGAGAGAAAGAGAGAGACTTATTCTGTAAATAATTATGAAGAGTTTGGAAAGGACATGAAACGAGAGAAGATATAAATTAAATAAGTTATTAAAAAGAGCAGACAATCTGTAGAGGGTAGAGAACAGGAAGGGGTGGCAAACTTCAAGAGGGCTACTCCAGCGCCACCTTCAACACACAGAAGTAACATTAACTGAATCTGAACAGGTAAAAGTGTGACTGCTCCCCCCTTCCCCCATTTTTTAACCCCTCCCCTTGGCCCCCCCCCCCCCCCCCCCCCACTTCCATTCTTTCTCTCTCCTCTGTGAGTACACAATCTGACAGCTCCGCATTCGTGCTGCCTTGAGGAACCTCTTGTACGAGATGCCAATCTCAGAAACACACGGTGTAAAATTGCGATACATTGCCGAGACGACGAGCTAGGTCTAGACCTCGACAAGCGCGAAAAAACTCCAGAACGATTCTGAACTAGATCTACATCTAGGGAGTGTAAAAAGTTGACGCTCAAAAGGAAACGAGCACGTTCCATGAAAGTCAATTTGCCATGCATGGTCGGCGAACAGTGTGAATAGAAACGAAACCAGAGCAGTATCTTCTTGCGAAAGCCGTGACTTGTGCTTCCGACTTGCCGTTCTTCCCTCATCCGTGGCCCAAGACTATTTCTGCGGCATGATGTTTCAACATTGAGTGAGTTCTCCTTTTCCGAGATAGAATGTAGTAAATCTGTTAACACGTTAGAATTGGTTTCATTTTTTGGTTTCACGTTCTTGGAACAAATATTATGTGAGTGCTGGAAATGGAGCAGTTGTAAATATACATTACGTAAAGATAGGTCGACTTACTAAGTTGAAGTCTTATTGATATAATCGTATGTTACTTTAAAGTATCTTTATTAACCAGAGAATTTCTACTTATCTCCCTAAATGAATAAAATGCAGATATGACAATTTATTTCATAGTTTTAATTCACTCGAATCTGTATTGACATATTTTAGTCAGTGTGGGTCTGGATTAAGGAAACTAGATTTTTTTTAAATTAAAATGAGTTGACAAAAATATACTCAGATACCGGCTTGCTCTTAGGCCCTACTCTTAGACTGCCATTTTGCCCTATAGACATGACAGGTAATTAAAAATAAGTGTGACTTGCAATATTTCTAGTTCCTTTTGCAGTTTGTATGCATTAATTCCTTAAGAATCAACTAATACGATGGAACATTTTGATAAAGTTTGTTTTACAACACGTAAACTTTTAAAAGGCTGCACGGAGAAACAAATTCTTACTAAGTGTGCAGAAATCCTAAAGGAAAATACTTAAAATTTTCTTATGGCTATTTTTGCATTCATCCTTTCTGATTGTTTAACATTAAAGAAAAGGGTAAATCGACGCCTTTGAAGTTGCTACTTAAATGACAGAGGTTACATATAGTTGATAATCATTTAGATATACTAACAATTATTTAAACCACTGTAAAAGGCGAGTCCCTTATATAATTTTATCTCAAAATAGATAATTAAAACACAGGTTTCCGACGCTCAGACTAACCGACGCGCTTTAAAGATTAGTACTGATGGAACATTTTGGTAAAGTTTGTTTTACAACACGTATATATAATAAAAGACTCCATGGAGAGACAAATTATTACTGTTTGCAGAAATCTAAAACGAAAGTACATAAAAAAATTTATGGCTATTTTTGCATTCATCCTTTCTGATTGTTTAACATTAAAGAAAAGGGTAAATTGATGCCTTGCTACTCAAATGGCAGAGGCTACACATAGTGAATCATCATTGATATATACAATGACCAAAAAATTATTGAAATCACTGTTTAATTTTTGTTTCATTGGGAGGCGAGGTTCGTTTATAATTTTATCTCAAAATTGATAATCATAACAAACGTTTCCGACGCTCAGACTAACCGAGGCGCTTTGAATAATAATATTGACTGTTGAAAAATTAGACGTTGGCCTTAAAAACAAAATTATAGACGTAGAAAAATATGTGTAGCATACAATTATTCCAATCTCATCTTTATTCAATATCATCTGAAAGTAGATGCAGTTATATTTTTATTTCCTTATAACGTTTTCTAAACTCTAGTCCCTTTTTTTTAATGTAACAACGTAAATCGAGATCTTTGTAAGGAATCTGAATTTGTTGTTAATTTTTACCCAGAGACTAGTTCTTTTTCACATTTGTTTCAATAGAAAAATCTAAGATTAAATGATTATATATTCAATAGGTACATATAATCTAGATCTTAAGTTTATTAAGACATTTTAATATACATGTATATCAACATGTAGCTTAGGCCACTACTAGGACATTTAGTGAAAACCTTTAAGTGTCACATTTCTCAATTTGGCTACTACTATAAACATATTCCGTTTACTAGATTGTTACTATAAAGTGGAAAAACCACGCCTCTTATTTTACTACACGGCTCCGTTATTTTGTTCAGGCTGAAACCCCTCCCAGTGGTTTGTTATGATGTCATTGTATCGAATTTCACAGCCCTAAAACTTCTCACTAAAACAAGATAGAGTGAATTAGCTTGTCATTTACTCTGGGTAGATTCTCTGCACTCAAATAAAAACAACATGACGGGTTTTTGGGCTGATGCCTCACGAAATTGATGCCACGACCAACGCATAGTTGTACGACTAATTTAGCCAATAAAGTTTGTTACACGTTTCAATGGTTTGTTTAAGTAAGGCTAAGCGAGAGAGAGAGGGCGTCTTGTTAAAACTAGAAATAGGCGACAAATTAGCTGTATATAATGCAATTGTTCTTTAAAGCTCTATGTCTTACTTAGCCGTTAGTTTCGTTTTCATATTGTTGCTGTTGTTTTTTGTTTTGTTCTTTATGCTCTTTGTTTGTTTTTTGTTTTTTTTTGTTTTTAATAATAAAAGTAGGGGATAGACAAAAATATTTATAGAACTATTCTGGTCCCGTTTAATTCTCTTGTCGATAATATAAAAGTTAATTTTACGGTGATGAATTGAAACTTAATCTACTGACGCACTTTGTTTTGTGAAGAAAATAACCCGCGTAAATTTCCTTTGTTGTTCATTGTCACTTTACCCTACTTTGTTTGAAGAAAAACAAATATTATTTGATGATGCGTTATGTATTTAACGGTAAACGTAACAAGAGTCTCTGATTTAAATTCAAGCAAACAACAAAAACAACAACAACAACAAAATCAACAACAACAACACATACAACAAAAGCAACAACAAAAATATATGCAGCCGCGCTGTGTTTTCAGTTAATGCCACAGCGTGTTAAAAAAAAAAAGATCTTTTGCTGCAATTCACGTTATTTCAGGCACTAAGTTCGCAAAAAATGTCTATGGTAGTACTTTAAAAATATCCTTTTGTTCATGTAAAACTTTTCTGTAAAAAAAAGCGGAATATTTTTTCTATGATATGGTACAATAAAAAACAAAAAATACGACAGCAAAAATATTGATAATGATTGTAGAAATAATAATAATAATAATAATGCTTTCTGCGACTAAAAGTTTACCTGTAATGAAAGTCCTAAAAGAGCAAAAATAACATTTAATGATCCTATGTTTGATAAAATGCGCCTCTTTCAACTTGCTATTTAAGGCAATAAGTTTTAAGAAGTACATGTATCAAATTGTAGAACTACCAAAAGCTCTGATATACATATATATTATAAATGCAAATCGAAAAAAACCCACAAAAAATACAACAAAAACTGTGTCTTTCTCTTGCTTGTTTGTGTATATTTAATGTTTGAAAATATTGGCATTCCGTATTATTTCTAAATATACTCGTATAAACAACTGGAGGAAATTTTAAAATAAAATGTTTAGCTTTTAAATATTAAATGATTAAGAAATTTCAATTAATTTTTGTTTTGGTTTTGCTCTCGACAGAATAAAGTCGGATGCAGGTACTTGCAATTTTCCAAAGACAACTGAGGAGGAAAAGAAAGTGAATTCAGCAGCTCATCTTGAAGGACATTTCTAATGTTTAGTGCTTTGAACCTCTTCGCATCATATGGATAGTGCAATGATGCGCGCTTAGTGTGGAAATTGGTACCCTTACTTGACTGAAACTTCCTACGATTTTAATCTGTGGAAGAGGATGTATAGCTGCAATTAATTTTTCCACACAAAAAAGGATGAAAGGATTCTATTGAATCATCAAGAGGCCCTGGAACGACGTATATTACTGACAAAAGAGACTTCTTTTTTTAATCTTCGACTCTCTGCAGTTGACTAGTGAAAGGAAAGAATGTGTATTGATCTATCACCCTTCTGTAAAAAGGCATAAGTATAACCCTTGAAATCAAAATAAAAAATTGGCAATAAATATCGTCGTCTTTGAAATAGACATTTGATAAACATAACGAAAATTCAATGATTATAAAGTATCTTTAGAGGAAACACATTTCAATTTACATTGAACATTAGACAACATGATTTCCTGCTAAAGATTTCTTGAAGTTGCCTGAAGCGACGCTACAATTAATTTATTTCTTATAAAAAAAAAAAAAACTTCAATTAACTTCAATTAGTCGAAATAATTTATCCTTCCCATGGTTTGTGTTGGATCAAAGCATTTAGGTATAGCCACGACTCCTATCGCCAAATAACGTTCATCTGGACTTTGAATAATAATATCCTAACATTGAGATTGTGGACTGTGTGATTTCAAAGCCTTCACGCTGGACACCTTAGCCATCCATGCCGGCTTCCCGCTGGACTTTGGCCACGCCACTGTCATGGGTGAGTCTTGTTGCTGTTATTTTGTTGTTGTTGTTGTTGTTCTTCTTCTTCTTCTTCTTCTTCTTCTTCTTCTTCTTCTTCTTCTTCTTCTTCTTCTTCTTCTCCTTCTTCTTCTTCTTCATCTTGTTTTTGTTGTTGCTGTTGTCGTTTTTGGTATACCTGTTTGTTTCTATTTTTGAATTGTTTTAGCGTCCAATGATCGCATTAATATAAACTATATTGTGGACGGATTCCAAGACTAATGTCTGGCAATTTTACGTGCTGCCACATAGAGACAGTGTGGGGGATACCATAAGTTATGTCTCAACCGGTCACATTATACTGAACCGAAGGGGTTAGAATTAGAAATCTCCAATTTATACACAGCGCGCTCTACCATAGAGCCACCTTGGCCCCAATTATTTTGATGTTTTGACATAAAAACGCATTTTTACTTTTAAAAAATTATGTTTTTCATTGTGATGAAGGTTCCAGGAAAAAATTGATTTGCTATACAAATATGTGTATTCACAAAATAAAAAATACATAATTCGGCTCCAAATTCGGATTGTTGATTAAGATTTTGTGCGTAGCATTTTTACTAAAAAACAGAACAAACTTAAGGCTTGCAGTTAGTTATGCAATACTAAAAAAAACATAATAGCAAAATCTTTATGTTCTTCTTCTTCTTCTTCTTCTTCTTCTTCTTCTTATTATTATTATTATTATTATTATTATTATTATTATTATTGCTGCCACATAGAGACAGTGTGGGGGATACCATAAGTTATGTCTCAACCGGTCACATTATACTGAACCGAAGGGGTTAGAATTAGAAATCTCCAATTTATACACAGCGCGCTCTACCATAGAGCCACCTTGGCCCCAATTATTTTGATGTTTTGACATAAAAACGCATTTTTACTTTTAAAAAATTATGTTTTTCATTGTGATGAAGGTTCCAGGAAAAAATTGATTTGCTATACAAATAGGCGTATTCACAAAATAAAAAATACATAGTTCGGCTCCAAATTCGGATTGTTGGTTAAGATTTTGTGCGTAGCATTTTTACTAAAAAACAGAACAAACTTAAGGCTTGCAGTTAGTTATGCAATACTAAAAAAAACATAATAGCAAAATCTTTTTTCATAAGGAGACTTTTCTTTCCGGTCCCAAGTTTATAACTCTAGAAATTCCTAAATATTTTGTTAGTATTATTTTACTTCTCATCATTTTTAAAATGAATCTATGGCTTGTGCAGCATCATTAAATTTTTAGGGCTAAAAAATTAGTTAGGTCAAACTTATAAGAATGGCAGTGCAAAGAGGGAGTAAAATTCAGATGTCAATAAAGAAAAACCCACAACAATAATAACAGCCTACCACAAAGACAGCAAGAAAAACAAACAAACAAAAAACAACAACAACAGCAACAAAAGTAAGACAAAGTAAACATGTGACAATTTTCCGATGTACCGAAAAGAAAAAAAAAGGAACACATATAAAACAGAACAACAAGAAAAGCAATGCGTTTGTGTTGATGGTGATAATGATGATGATGATGATGATGATGATGATGATGATGATGATGATGATGATGATGATGATGATGATGATGATGAGGATGATGATGATGAT
>RQTK01000496.1:62551-84284 GCA_003991915.1 Elysia chlorotica
ATAATAATAATAATAATAATAATAATAATAATAATAATAATAATAATAATAATAATAATAATAATAATAATAATAATAATAATGATAATAATAGTATTTAATTTTCTCAAATGCCATAATGTGCCAACCCTTTTAATTTAATTTTCCACGAAGAGTTAATGATGAGTTAGTAGAAAATGAAAGCACAAAAAATGTCATAAATACTTGATTACTAAGTGATTTTAGTACTTTAAATTAGGATATTTATCAGTACTATAATATTGCTTTAGACATTTTGTTTGTAAAAATATTTTTTGCAAATAATAATGATCTTGCATGGCCAAGTTCAGAAATATAAACTCCTCCGATTTTCTTTCATATTTTTAAAACCTTGCCTAAAGGCAGTTCTACTTTTGTTTATAGCATCGCTTTATGAGTTTCGTGTACCCCCCAAAAAATCGAATATTATATAGCGTTACAGAGCTAAACCACCTCCTGTTATTTATTAAAACGTCCGATAAACCTCAGTTGGCTACATATTTTATGAGCATCTAAGTGTAGAATATTTGCAAGTTTGTTGTTGTTATTTTTTTTCATGAAATACACGTATTGGTTGAGAATGTTGTGCATGAAACTGTTTCAACAATTTGCACTAAAGAAAATAAAATCATTTTTGTATATAAGGGTGGAAAATTAAAGAAATAATTACATATTTTTGAATTATTCAATTAAGCTAAAGCGTAGACAACCGTATCTAATTAACGTAATGTATCGAGGAATGAAAGACACCTGTATATAATTATCTTTGGATTAATTCGATACGGCGAAAGAAGCGCTGGTAATATTTTGTTAACAAAATCTTGTAATGCAAGCGCTTTAACTTGAACAATGATCACATGTCAAATCGATCGTTTCTATGCCGGGTGTATTACTTATTATTGATATTACGATTATTAATGTTGTTGTTATTGCTGCTTTTGATTTTGTTACTGTTGTTGATGATAATGGTATTGTTGTTGTTGTTTTTGTTGTTGTTGTTGTTGTTGATGATGATTTAACTGTCGTTGTACAAAAAAGGAAAAGGTTACTATATTCAAAATAAGCTTTCAAAAATAATATTTAGGAAAGAGCATATACCCTAGTTTTGTCGGCACCGTTTTAAGACGCTTTTTGTTAACCTCGGCATGTGATATTTTTTTTTCAATAACATCAGATTTAAAATATTAGGTAATAATTTTAAGTTACATTATAAATATATTTTAAACGTTATTTACAGTTTAAATACGTGCAATGAAATGTCTATACCTTGTGCAGCCTTTCTCTATTATATTAATTGGAATTTTTATTTGGATTATTTCTAGTAAAAATGATTGGAAATAGTTATTGCACTTTAAACATTTTTAATCGAAGTACCGTATTGAAAGTGCAGCGCATTTTTATATTGAACCTTTTCCAACAGTAAAAATAGAGCATGTAATGATCTGACATTCCTTTGTTTATTATTAAAACAAAACTTAAAAGTTCATCACCTTTTCAAACTTTTTACCAAAAAGTTAGTTTGAGGTTGATGGATCATTTTTTAGTGTCAAGGGCAGTAGCTTTTTTCAGTGTAAAGTACAAGCGTTTTTATGCTAACGCGGCTAGTTGTTCTTTGTTAAGCTAAAACCAAAAAATGGAATTTAGCAAAACATGTTGATACTCATTATTTTTGGAACGGGTATTTTATCTGAAAGTGAAAATTATCAATTTGTGTTGTTCGTGCCGTTATCTTTAAAATAAATAAGACAAAACAGGTCGTACATTTATCGAACCTGTACCCCGAAACATTTGCGATTGAAATAAATTTGTGCATAGATATAATCCCAGTATTATTATGATAGACAAAACAAGATTATAAATTCTACATCGCATAAATCATGATGTGACACACCATATAAACAATGGACTTCGAATTGTGCATTAAGTTTACCACGAAAATGTCTATCAGTTGATAAAGATGATCCTAACGTTTTCTAAAATTCTGCACAGGTCCATACGTATAACAATTTCTAATTGCTAAGGAGAAAAAAATATTTTAAATGAGAGTAAATATGAAATACAATAAGATTTAAAGTAAATTGGTACTTTATAGGGGAATAGGTGGATTAAGGTTAAGTTAAAAAAACGAAAGTGTTTTGGCTAGCCATCTAAAAAACAGCTTAGAGAGCCCTCAATTGTGTGATCGATCTTTTTTATTGTCTGTCTGTGTGTGGTGTGATGTGTTTTTAATTGTGATGAATAATCACCTACGCTTCCAAAAGATAACATCCAAAATCACTTTTTATCAATCTTCAAAGATACACCAAAATAGTGCGCAGACAGATAGAATTTAAGATTTTGCAGTGTAGGCTGATTGTGTGGCCTAACAAATAATTGTTTTCCCTCAGTATCATTCCGTGCTATCTGTGCTAAAAGTAAAAGATATAAACCACTTTTACCCTGGGTGTGCAAACATTATTTTTAACTTCGTCCAAATCGGTGTCAGGGCCTTCTCTTTTTTTGGAAGCTTCAATAAATCACCCATTCAAAAGTTAAAACAACGCTTTTAAATTGAGTCAACGTCACATTTTATCAGATTAAGTTTGCAGTTAGTTTTGAGTTTATTTAATTAAGTAATCATGCGGGCAAAAAAAAAATAACGGGAGAAATTTAGTATACACCACACTGTGAACTTGTGTGGCGTGTCATGTGAATTAAGACAAATCTAGATGTATGTGTTTCCTCCTAAAAACTTGGTACACCTTTCATCTTATGTATGAGAACTTTCCACGGCTGTTTTTACGCAGCGAATTCCCCCCAGATCTAGGAAAAGATAACGGTTGTAATTCTTTTTTTTTTTTTTTTTTTTTTTTTTTTGCCTTTTTCATCTTTTGGTCGACTACAACGGTTCTCTCCTGGCACACTCAGGGCTAAGACTAGATCGCAAGCGATTCTCCATACAATCCAAACAGTTCGCGAAAGCAGGGGGGCTCTCAGGGTAAACTGGTCGCATCCTCGGAGTGCTCCGAGGACTTTACGTGGATGTTCATTAGTTTTAACTCCCTAGCTTTCCACTCTGCTGTTTTCATCACCCTCTCTTTCGGCGATGTGTCAAAGTCCTTCTATCTCGGCTTCTTTTAGACCTCATGTCTTTTTATTTTTTTCTTCCTTTTGGAGCAATAGGGTCGAGTGGTTAGCTCATTGGATTCTCGATCTAGCAGTTCTAGGACTTCACCTGAATGTCTATTAGTTTTAACTCCAAAACTTGACACTCCTTTGTTATCTTCGCGCTCTTTCGTCGTTGTGTCGATGTCCCTCTGTCTCGATTTTGTTCAATTTTCATGATCCCTCCCTCCATTTTTATTTTGGAGCAATAGGGTCGAGTGGTTAGCCCACTGGATTCTCGATCTAGCAGTTCTAGGACTTCACGTATTAGTTTTAACTTCTTAGCTTTGCACTCTTTAATTCCCTTCATACCCATTCGATTTCCCCATGCTATCTTTCGTCGCCCTTCTTATGCCTCGGTTTCTTTCAAGTTCCGATGCCTTTTCCCTTATTCTTTGGAGCAACAAGGTGGAGTGGTTAGCCCTCTGGATTTTTAATCTCATCGCTGTAGTTTCGATCCCAACCGCTTTTCCATTCCACTGCATGTTTGGCTATCCACACGACATTTAGGGATGACATATTCATTCCACTAGACATGTAGTTTTCTGATCACTCATTGGCTTCATTTAGTCTAGGGTAGAGTCTAGAATTGGACGCCGGAATAGATCTCTTGGGTAGTATGCATAAACATTGCGTAACTTACGTCTCGTCGTAAGACTTCTTATTCTTATATTGTTACGACGAGACGTAAGCTACGTCTTGTCTGTTCTGCATTCTACCCCTTGTGTATCGTGTAAGTTTTCGCTATAGGCTCCGTCATTGCGATGCTTCTATTGTGTATTGAGCAAGGAATTTCCACGGCTGGGTGTTGTTTTTTCTTCTTGGTTTTTCCCCTCACTGTAGCCGTCTTTCAATGAGCACACGAAGTCACAAAGTGCATGAACCTAATGGAAAAATAATTAGGCACTCACCACTTAACTTACAGGCTTAAGTTTGGTAGTGGTAAATCTAGTTTATGTTAATCCAAGTCAGCATGGTGACCAATTGGATTATGATAATAATACAAATTTTTTCTAAATAAATTATTTTTGCCTCTTCCTCTTTTCTTCCTCTTCTTTTTCATTCTCGTCTTCTTTCATTCTATCCATACTTTTCTCTCGGAAGTTTCTGTCTTGCTGTGCCTGTCACTGTGTGTCCATCTCTAGTAGTTTCATGTGCGTACTTTATTTCACCTGATGCCCTCTCACATTCTTTCTCTCTCTTTCTCACTTTCTATCGCTTTCTCTCTCTCTCTCTCTCTCTCTCTCTCTCTCTCTCTCTCTCTCTCTCTCTCTCTCTCTCCCTTTTCCCCACAATGTTCCACCCAACAGAAGTAAACACGACATTTCAAGTTCTACGAAAATAAACATCTTCTAAATAACTGTTCACTTAACTGGACCTCTAGCATCATCTGGATAACACCTTTCCTCACACTTGGAATTCACCGTATTAAGCAAGGCGTATTATTTTGTTTTCATTGCATGATTATTGCGCACGTTATTAAATCCACAGGGCACACCGGTGCTGTGTGCTCGAACTACTGAATGAGTCTCACTTGTTCTTGGTAATTATGCCCACTATGTACAGGGTCTCTAAGCTCGAGGTAGCTTGAGTTTTCAAGTTGGAGTGGTGAAATTGGTGAAGAGGAATGTGTGTGTGTGTGTGTGAGAGAGATAGAAAGATGGAGATAGAGACAGAGAGAGAGAGAGAGAGAGAGAGAAAAGAGAGAGAAAGATAGAGGGTGGGAGTAGAGAGAAAGAGAGACAGCCAGGCGGACAGATAGAGACAGGCAGAAAGAAAAGGCAGACTGACGGCGAGCAGATACACACACAGATAGACATAAGGGACAATGAAAGAGAAGAGAAATATAGAAAAGTTTTTAGCCAAGACGTAGACAGAGATGTAGAGATAGATAGGATAAATAGATATTGAGTCAGAGACAGACAGTGAGACGGACAGAGACAGAGTTAAAGACGAAAAAAATACAGTTGGGCAGAAAGAGAAAAAAAGAGAGATAGAGACAGACAGACAGACAGAGAAAAAAAGAGAGATAGAGACAGACAGACAGACAGAGAGACAGACAGACTGACAGACCGACGGACAGGGACAGATAAAGGTACTAAAAGAAAAACAGCAAAAAGTATAAGAATCCCGATATTGGTCTATAATAGGATGCTCAAGTAAGAACTAACTATTCGCCACCCAATACGTCACCCCCTTGCCTGCCGACACTCACACAACTTTACAGGCTTTGCGATTCTCCCGAGGAATATGGATAACATAATCCTGCCCCTTAGTGATAGGATTTTCAGACAGCTCAATGGCTCTGTAAGTTTAGGATATAGCCATGCATGATTGGACATTAGTGCAAATTCCATCACATATGATCTTCATCTTCCACTGTGTCCCAGTATCGCAATATCTCTATTGAGCCCCGCTACAACCCGATCGCTCCTGGAGTTTGAAACTTTGCTCACTTCATCATCTGCATGCATGAAATTGGTTTGCACTGAGACAAACCCAAGCATCCCCCAGGTCTCGAAACTGCTTGAGGGTTTTCAAGAGGCACCACGTTTGCTATATTGCGTTTTAATCGTCGCTGACTCGCGGCTATTCGGGTACACGCACAAGCTCAATTTGGGTTCCGCTTAAATGAGATTAATTAAGAATTTTCGAGGAAAAGAAGTGATAAAACATGAAAATTATTATGTTATTATGTTTCTGCGAGTTGGAAACATAACTTTGTCTGGTTATATAGAGTAAGATTTATGGTGCAAGTAAAATTTATGTTTTTAATTTTTGTAATAGATGTAGAATACTTATTTGAATTTATTTAAAGCGTTTATGATTGAAAGCATAAGCAAGCCCCTCATTCTTTTCTTTAAAAAGGACTGGTGCCTTTAGACAATCAAAATAAACCAATAAATAATGAAAACTCTAGAATATTACAGTTTTTATCACCCGACGACAAATATTACACGCTGTTTTCTCGTAAAAATGATACTTCAGCATAATTATTAAATCTCATATTTTTCAAACTTTAATTAATTATTTCGTCATATGTCACCAATTATTGTTTTTCCAACTGTTTATAAATATTACAGTAAACTGCAAGACAATCAATATTTAAATTATGTATCCAACATTTTTTCTAAGATGTTTCCAATGGTTATTTTCCTTTTGTTCAGATGATACAGAGATCGGTTGATTAATAATTCCTTTCGCTGCAGCTTGTGAAGGTGGTTCTTAATTTATAAATAACCCAATTCGTAAACAATTTAGGCTTAGACTCCATATATTGCATATCCCTTCAAGCATGTTTTCTTCATTCTTTTTCTTAATTGCTAAGTATACCGAGGTAATGTGTCCGGCGAGATAGGAGTTTCCCGTTTAATTATTGTTTTAGAGCTGTAACAAGAGCCGATAACTTGTATGCGGTCAGCTTGGTCACGCCTCCATGGGTTATCTTAGCTTGCGGCAAGATAACATGCTAGTACGGAAAAGGAAAAAAAAAATAAACAAGAAAAACCAAAGCATATTCATATGAGTCAAAGAAGAGTTGTGAAGTGGCTATCGCCGTATAAGATCCATCGAGGAAAGCTAGGAAACGTACCTTTTGAGAAGTTGTGAAGCGGTTCTGGACATTATTATCTTATTGGTCGTAGTATGTTTTTTTTCCATATATTAATACGTTGTTTGAATATCTGTCTGTTTGTCTGTCTGTCTGTCTGTCTGTCTGTCTGTCTCTCTCTCTCTCTCTCTCTCTCTCTCTCTCTCTCTCTCTCTCTCTCTCTGTCTCTCTGTCTCTCTTTCTCTCTCTCTCTCTCTTTCTCTCTCTACCGTCTCTCTCCCTTTCTCTCTCTCCTCTCTTCTCTCTCTTTCCCCCTCTCTCTTTCACTCTCTCCTTCTTTTAGACAGAGATGTGCGCTTGACGGATATAATAACGTTACAATAAAAATTACTATTGTTTGCATGGGGCTAGTAATTCCTTGATCTTCATTGAAAAAAGCAAATGTCTTAATAAATGTCTTAAATAAATCGGAATCAGAAAATAATGAGCAAGAAACTTCCACGGTAAACTCACTGACTATTATTCAATGTCGGTGGATTGTTTGTTTTCTTAGCGTTCAGCGTCAAAATCTAGGCTATATCGTGGATTCGTCAAAGTACTGACGTTGTATATTTTACCTGCTGCCACAGAATGACAGTGCAGGTATACCTGCACTTCAGCATATTCAACATGAATTGTACTGAATCCAACATAACCACTTGAAGGCTGAATCCAATGAAAAATATTGGATACGAGTAACTAGATTGCCGATCTTTGTACGTCTTGCTAAAAATTTCTGCGCTCTACCGATCGGTCCATCTTATCGTACGTTATTAAATTTGTGGACCATTTAAATCCGAGAGAGGCATTGCATGCTATGGGTATCTTCCATCACCAATTATATAATAATATATCCTATCCGTTATCACTCTCTTCCTTTCTCTCTCTCTCTCTCTCTCTCTCTCTCTCTCTCTCTCTCTCTTTATCTCTGTAATTGAAACGTCTTCTAGGATCTCTGAGAAATCCTATACGGCGACCGACTAGCTGTAAGACTTACGAATAGCGGCTTGAGTTCTTCGAAAGAATCAGACTAGCATCGGTAAACCTTTGGTCCATTGTTGAGTTGGTTTAACGTCCAACATCAGCACTATATAGGTAATATTGTGAACGGGCCCCAAGACTGACTCCGACAAGTTTATGTGCTGCCACACACGAGACAGGGCGGAGATACCATGGCTCCTGTCTCAGCTGGTCACATTAAACTGACACCGACCCAACCAGTAGGGAGCAAAATCGCCAGGACTCGAATCTGGACCTTTTGCGTCGGAAACCGATGTTTTACCCCAGGGCCACCGCGCCCCCTACCTTTGGTCCAAGCACCCGCCCTCAAACATGGCTTTGTAGAACTGAGTTTGTTCGACAGGGACATGCGGCAATGCTCCAGAGAGGCAATTACCGCCCCTCCCCTGGACACGCAACCGCCTAAAGAGAGACGCTTTATGAACTCACCTGTTCAGCTTTGTTGGGCAAGGCGGAGTCTTTAGTGAGTGCTTTGTTGCAGAGTCTCTCTCTCTCTCTCTCTCTCTCTCTCTCTCTCTCTCTCTCTCTCTCTCTCTCTCTCTCTCTCTCTCTCTCTCTCTCTCTCTCTTAGTTTAATGTCTCGTAGGTTCCCGAGGGGATCCTAAACTGCATGGTCGAGGTCTTTAACGGTCAGACAATCGTCTTTGTAGTGGGAAGGCTGTTGAATAGATATCAGCTTGATCAATCAGGTCTGATGAAGCTATGGGGATTTCATACCGCTTGATGAAGCCTTGATCCATATCAAAGGAAAAATCTTTTGATAGATCATATTTTGATTGTTTTGTGTGAGCTTGATGAAGCCTTGATCCATATCAAAGAAAATCCTTTGCTAGATGATATGATTTTTTTGCGTCCACATTTTTTTTTTTGACAAAAGAGCGGGTCGGTGGGTCGGGTGGAGTGGAGGGCGAGTGTGAAAACAAACATTACGTCGTTTTAATCCTCTTTTTGTCTTGATTTGAGTTGGAATTTTTAGAATTTCAATTACAATAGACGTGTGCAGTAAGATAATTATTTTTGGACCAACTGTACTGTTATAAATAGTTGCGATTAACTAATATTGAAATACGTATTTAAAAAACGGTAAAGACGAGTTAAATGAAGTGGATTCACGGATGGTTGCATTTTAATTTAATTTAATTTAATTTAAAATTTTAATTTAAATTTTATTTATGCACTCACTTCTCTTTAAAAGTTTAATAGAATTACAGTAATAATTAGGAGTGTTGGTTGGTTGGTTGGTTGGTTGGGTTGGTTTAACGTCCAACATCAGCACTATATAGGTTATATTGTGGACGGACCTCAAGACGGACGTCTGACAATTTTATGTGCTGCCACACACGAGACAGGGCGGGGATACCATGACTCCTGTCTCAGCCGGTCACATTATACTGACACCGACCCAACCAGTAGGGAACGCACTAGCCAGGATTCGAACTCGGGACCTTTTGCGTCGGAAGCCGATGTTCTACCCCTGGACCACCGCGCGAGAGTATTTTGAATAAACTAAGACAAGTAAACATTGCGGACGTTTTCAGCCAGCCATTCAGCTGGTAAAAGTGCATATTTTAAAAAGTCTTTAAATTGAGTCCCTATATCGTTCGCAATTTCAACGCTGAGTTATGTTTTATGCAATAGCATTTATCCTCAACAAAATGTTCATAAGAGTTATCTCCCTCTTCAATTCATTTCCTCTCCTGTATCTGTCTATTTCGATACCTTTTAAGCCAGGTTCGGGAGCGATCCTATAAAGGGCCTACAGTGTAGTAGACAATTAGATAAAACCTAAACTTCGTATTTCCAATACACTTTGTTTAAATTTATTAGTAAGTTTATAGATCATAATTATTCATGTACTGTACAAAATATATCAAAATTCATAATAAACGCACATGTACAATTAAGATAGCAATGGATTTTGTAAAGGCTACCCAAATGCTCTGAGATATTGTCATAAAAGATAAGCTGCAATAGAGTAATAAAAATTAGGAAAGTGTTGGCGCTAGATTTAAAGCGACATCCTATAATACATGAAATAAAGGGTTAGAGCCTCACTCTAGCCGCCGCAGTTTTTTATACTTGTTAGATCGGTATGAATTGCATGGGACTGGCCAAGTTCCGTCGCCGTAATGGAATTTACTTAACACTTAAAAGACGTAAACCTACGAAAGAGCGCTTCCGACCAAAACGGTTGAGACAGGATTCATGATATTCCCGCACTGTTTGTGTGTGGTAGCACGTGAAATTGCTAGACAGTAGTCTTGGATCCCGTCCACACATAGCAATCAACTCAACTAAACTAAACGCAATCTTCCACCAAAGAATAATCCAAAGCCTATCCATCATTCCTATACTTGATGTCGTCACACCCTTTGGTAACAAGTTCACCCATCTAAGCCCAACGCCAGACAATCGCCGCAATCTCCTCTCCAGGGAGCAAACAGCGCGCCCTCAATTAGCCGACTGACCCAAACAGCCCAGCGCAGCGTGAAACATTACCTGTAATTAGACTCGGCGGACACCCTATTCGGGATGCATCGCTGCACTTAGGAAGTGTGAGCCTTGCCTCGTCTATCACTGACTGAGCGTCGAGAAATGGAGTTGCGGAATTGCTCAATACGATACAATCATTAGTGGACATCTAGCGCGCGATATCCTAGCCATCACATCTGTGAGACTGGTGTAAGATCCATGGCTAGGCCACACCTTTATAGATTCCCGCGTTGTTAGGTCTTCGACAAGAGGGGTACGAATGTGCATAGAGCATCTTTTTTAGTTTTGTTTTTTCTAGGTTTCCCGAAATCTCGGACGTACTCCACGACAGCCTAGAGTAATAATGATTCAGTTATCTGGCACCTTTAAAATTTAAAGTCCGCTAAGTCTCAAGAAAGATCGTCTTCGGTGACAGGATGCCATGGCGAGATACCATTTAGCCCATCGATCATAGAGCAGGACTCGAACCCGCACCTTTCCGATAGATCCACGCTCTACCCTTGGACCATCGCACCTCTCAAAATCTAAGTTTTTACGACTCTATATATTCCATGGTTGAGATAGGCATCTGACTATGGCGTTTAAAAACATAGTATATCAAACGTCTTAACCTACTTCCTCCTTGTACGTAGTATCCCATATCATTTTTACACACAGTCACAACATTAATGTGGAATGCAATCTCTGCGTTTAGGACTGACCCCACAAAAAGACCCTGATTATCATATACATTAATTCTATCTACATTCTCTCTCACACAAATCAAATAAATATAGCTCTATATTATATTAAAGTCTTTACCAGCCCAATTGGTAGTTATCAATTTACTCTTAAATTCATTAGATTCGCGTGCACAGGTTTTTAATAAATACAAAACATCTATATTAGGCATACACCATATCATTTTCATACATTGTCAAACATTAATCTGCAATGCAATCTCCCAGTCTGGAACTGACCCCCACAAAAGAGAAACGTTGTGATAATCCAGATCATATCCACTATATAGTACTAGCAATGTCCCTCAACATCCAATCTCGCGATAATTAAACATAGTTCTACTGTAGTCGTAGTACTTTGCCAACCCAATTGGTAGTAACCAATTCCCACTCGACCTGCACCTGACCGAGGCAGTTTCGTCTTTGATCCTCAGTCTGGGGTCAGTGAGATGGGCCTCTCTGATCCCACCCTAAAAGCGACTCTTTCGCCCCCAAGCGTGTCGACTTGTCTTTGATTACACTTAACTTACCAGCGGTGCTACAATTGTTAGATTACTTCAAATTATGGCGTAGCTTTGTGTGCAAACGAAGGCTGTTTGCAACCTTAAGTGCTTCTGATAAAAAATGTGTCTTTTCGTTCTCTCTTGTGCTCTCTCTCTCAGACTCTCTCTGGTTATCTCTCTCTCTCTCTCTCCTTCTCTCTCTCTCCTCTCTCTTTCTGTCTGTCTCTGTCTGTCTTTCTCTCTCTCTCTCTCTCTCTCTCTCTCTCTCTCTCTCTCTCTCTCTCTCTCTCTCTCTCTCTCTCTGTCTTTTCTTTCTCTCTTGTCTCTCTCTCTCTGACTCTCTCTGGTTATCTCTCTCTCTCTCTCTCCTTCTCTCTCTCTCCTCTCTCTTTCTCTCCCCCTCCCCCTCTCTGTATTTCTCGCGTTCGATTTCCCTCCCCATTTACCTACTATAACAACTAAAAACATTCAGAAAATTCCAGGGTACCAATTTATCCAAATTTCTATTTTGTACCTTCAGTACTAATGGTGGAGAAGCCGATCATTATTTACTAAGTTCAAAAATATATATTACTAATTGATATTTTATATATCAATGATGAGTAATTGTGCACCCTTTTTTTAATGTCATAACAGTAAACATTGATAATTCCTTATTTTATTTTTACTAATAAAACGTGAGCCATTCAACTCCTACACCCTTTCTTCACTCACTTAATTAAATGTTTTAATTTCATCTTTGAATATTTTCCCCTTTGCAATGTAAACTAATGTGTCTTTTCATTTTTTTTAAAAGAAAGCGTCATAGGCACAAAAAACCCCATATCTAGATCAAGGTAGTGCCCGGGCACACAACGTTGTAAGGGAAATCCAGATCTAATAAAACTACAAATCTGTGGAACAGACAGGCAAAAGAATGAACTTTTTTAGGTGAAGATTTCAAGCAAAAAATAAGCATTTAAACGAGGCAATGAAACGCTACATCTTTCATACCCCATGCCGCTAGCTATCAGCTCTTTTCTTGAAAAAAAAATGTATAGCATGGGAAAACATTTCAAGGTTGATTTTTTTTAAACAATTTTTTAGGTTTTTCTTTCAAAAAGAATTTTGTATCATTGAAGGTGCTATAAAAGCTCAAAACGTTTTTATGCCATGTTGATGAAACAAAGCTTATGCCGTTTGATACATAAGAATATTGTTTTTAGGGGTTTTTTTTTTTTACGTTAGCATCGATGATAAAAAGGAAGAAGTAAAATTAAACTTTCTATGTTTTAGCCTGGATTTAGAAGACGAAAAATGTGTGTCTCCCTCTTTGTTTCATTGTCTCTCTGTCTGTTATCCTTTCTCTATCTCTATCTCTGCTCCTATCCCCTCCCCTTCTCACACTCACTCTCTCTCTCTCTCTCTCTCTCTCTCTCTCTCTCTCTCTCTCTCTCTCTCTCTCTCTCTCTCTCTCTCTCTCTCTCTCTCTCTCTCTCTCTCTCTCCGTTTATTAAGATTGTAACAAGAACAAAACACGCTGAACAAATGTACAGATCAAAGTATTTTATAATTTATCCCCTTTTCTTTTTTATATTTTAATATGTTTAATTAATTTTTATTTGGTGTTTGTTTGTTTCCATTGTCTATTTTTGTGTTGCTTTGTTTTTGTTTGTTTTGGGTGGGTTTTTTTTTGCTGGTGTTGTTTATTATTTTGTTCATTTTTATTCTTTTTAATTAATTTTGCTAACCGTAACGTGTCCCGAGTGTCAAAAGGCCAAACTAAAATTCACCTCTAGCTAGGCTATATCTCTGAGAGAAATAAAACAAACACCTCCAAAACCCCTTACTATTACTGCAAGTGACGGGTGAAGCTTTCGAGGCGGACCCCAGGCCCCAAGCCAGGAGCCTGGACTGCTCTAGTATGCTACCAACGTCCTGAGTTGGGTTGGTTGGTTGGGTTGGTTTAACGTCCAACAGAAGCACTATATAGGCTATATTGTGGACGGGCCCCAAGACGGACGTCTGACAATTTTATGTGCTGCCACACTCGAGACAGGGCGGGGATACCATGACTCCTGTCTCAGCCGGTCACATTATAACCAGTAGGGAACGCAACAGCCAGGATTCGAACTCGGGACCTTTTGCGTCGGAAGCCGATGTTCTACCGCTAGACCACCGCGCCCCCTCCCCCCAACGTCCTGAGAGGCTTCCGTCCTTCTGACTCTGTTAAATCCATCACGCAGAGCGATCTATGTTTTGCCCCATGCTTCAACCTTCTCTCATTCACAGCTTCTCACCGCAGTGGATCTCTCCGCACCTTCAAATCAGCTCTGTGTTGTAGTGCTCTGTTTCTCATTCTTCCTTGCTGCACTAGGTCTAATTCTTCCTGTAACAGTTCTACTTCTAGGGTAGTAATTACAACGGCGCTATAAACTTAGACCCCGGGCTAAGGGTTTGTTTTTAATAGTGAAAACAAATATAAGTCGGGGGTATATCTTAGCTTAAATTATTTCAGCTCTAGTTCTATTTTTTCCTGCATTAGGGTAGTAAGTGTAATGGTTTAATTAGACACTGAACCAAGAGCCGTTTTGAATAGTCAGAATTACCATAAGTTTAAACTTAAGTCCTTACTGCTTTAGCCCTTATTCTCCTGATCTACCTCTAGGGTAGTAAGAACAACATTGCTATAAATTTAGACAGCGGGTCAAGGGTGGTTTAAAGCGGTAGAAACTACCATTATTGGGGAGTCTAAACTAGCTTAAATTCTTTCTGCTCTAATACTAATTCTTGCGGCGTGACTTTTACGGTACGGACCACGGTTGTTTTTTTTTAACATTGAAAACTAACATTAGTCGGGAGTCTAAGCTTATCGCACCGTTTGTTTCATGTACAGTGTATTATACATACGCCTTTAACTCTTGTAGATCTAACTCTTCCAAGCTCTTGCACCGCCTCGCAAACACCGCAGCTCTTATAATTGTTATGAATCAGCGATGACCGTCTGTCAGCCATCACCAACAGTTCTTTAGGCCGAAGGTCCACTTGCAGCAATGTGAGAAAAGCCTGAAACGAGTCTGAACTGGACCGTGTGCTGGTCTCTCATTACTATCACATTATTTATCCCGTGTGCTCCTCTATCTCCCTACCCTCCCTCACCCCCCTCTTCCCTCCTGTCTTGCTTTCGGTGAACAAACGAACAAAGATTACTTTACCCCCGTACTGTCCATCTTTTCCTACCCGTCATCCTTTTCCTCTACGTCGTTCTCAGTTCCCAAAGTCTGGAATCTGTTAGTAAATAATGGTTTCTTCACATGTGTGTCATTTCGAAGAGTACTGTTATTGAAAACAGAGTGGGTGGGAGGAAGGAAGGGAGAGATAGACAGACAGGCATTCAGACAGGCAGACAGAAAGACAGACAGACAGACAAACAGACAGACAAACATACACTGCGAGAGATCATTGTGATAAAATCTTTATTTTATGGTGAATACAGACTAGAAATTGCATCGAGGCTAGATCAAGTCAAACCTTCTTAATAATACCCTGTACATCGTGTTAACAGGTAACTAGAGTACCACTGGTAATCTAACAAATATGCGTTAAAATATTCAAAATCCCTTAGATAAGTGCTCTTAAAAATGCTGTAAAAGACAGTGAAGGCAATTTTGAAATTTGGAGAGAAAAGCTACACAATACATGTTTGATACTTGATCATCCTAGACACCTAGAAATCATTAGCTGTATTGACAAAGCTTTTTGAAGGTTAAAGTAAATATATTTTTTCAGTCGTGAGTAGAGACTTTTCCTCGCATTCGTATTGTAACCATAAAATGCAATTCAATTTTTTAAGAAAGGAAATAGGAAACACATTATATTGAGAGATATCTTGTTATGGTTTATTGTAAATAGATATGAGATTTAACCAATACCTATCCTATAATTAGCTTCGAAAAAAATCAGACCAACAATCAGGTGAAGAAGAAGAAGTACGCTAACTTTTGAATAGATATTATTAATTTCGCTCTATCTGTGGTGCCATGTGCTGTAACCGACATAGTTCTCGAATATCGGTTAAGGTATTGATAGAATATTGTTTCTGATATTTTTTTGTGAGTGCTTGCAAACACCTTTTATTGGTAATAATCGGAATATTATTATGTTCTGATAATTGAAATATATTCGTGAAAGCCGAAATGCTTCTCGTCTGTTGGCCCATTTTGTTAGGATCAACAGCTAGGCATAAAAGTAAAAGATATTGCCAGCTCGACACCTCTTCCTAGGTTCCGAATGGATATTTTAGGATGTCAAAACCAATTTCAATAATATAAAGACAAAAGCTTAAACTGTTGCGATTATTGGTTCTATATAAATGTGTAACCCTTTTCTCTACTTCAATTCTATCTACCAGAGCACCAGACGTATGGCGAAGTGAACCAACTGGGAGGCGTGTTCGTCAACGGCCGCCCACTCCCGAACGCCATCCGCCTCCGCATCGTTGAGCTGGCACAGCTAGGCGTGCGTCCTTGCGACATCTCCAGGCAGCTGCGCGTCTCTCACGGCTGCGTGTCCAAGATCCTAGCTCGCTACAACGAGACGGGGTCCATCCTTCCTGGCGCGATAGGCGGGTCTAAGCCTCGGGTGACCACGCCCACTGTCGTCAAGCATATTAAAGTCTACAAGGACCGCGATCCGGGCATTTTTGCGTGGGAGATACGGGACAAGCTGTTGGCGGATGCGGTGTGTGACAAGTACAACGTGCCGTCAGTGAGTTCCATCAGCAGAATCCTCAGGAATAAGATCGGTCCTCCAGGGAGCGGCGGCAGCAGCGGGAGTCCGTGTGGGAATTCAGGCGGAGGAGGTAGTGGTAATGGAAGTACTGGAGGCGGCGGTGGAGCTAGTCCAGCACAAGGTCACCATCAAAGCTTCGAAAAATCAACACCTCCCCTCAACGGCCACCACTCCGCTCAGCACCACCACCCCCATTCCCATCCACATCTCTACCCGCAGTCAGTGGGGGAGCAAGTGTTAGGCCACGCCCATCAAAACAATCATCACGCCCACTCCCACCATCCGAGCTCCCTGTACAACGCTCAATTCTACCCTTACTCTTGCGCCGCTCCCCACCCCGCTGGTATGCCCCACACGCCCCACCCAGGCATGGGACACGCCCAAATGATGGGCCACCATCACCCAGGCTCTCAAAGCGCGCTGCAGATGTCACCAAGCGCGATGGCTCCGCCCCCTAACCAGAAGTCCCCGGGGGGCGGCGCCTGCTCCAGCCCCTGCATGATGCGCGCTTGGCCGTCTGCGCACACAGTGCACGACATTCTCGGCTTCGCGCGCGCCCCACACAACATGGCAGCGGCCGGAATGCCTCCGTCCAGCTCTTCACACCAGCAGCTTCCAAACGACGTGTCCAGCATGTCTGTGGCGATGTCTATGCCGAACCACGCGGCAATGGTTGCTCCGCACCAGCCCTACAGCGGTATGGGTGGATACTACATGAAAACTTCTATGTCGCCCATGTATCTCCACAGCTGATGTTGTGACAATCATGCGTTAGACGGTGTAAATGTCAAAATCAAAATTAATGAAGATTCAAACTTGAAGTCGTGCTCGAAGTAAATTGCCGTTCAAGCTTTTATTGAGGCATGAAATGATTTGAATTGAAAGTTTTTTCCTTAATCAGTATTATTATTATTTTTTTTTTAAACCTTGGTTGAATCTTGAACAAGCCAGTTAGTTATTTACAATATGTGTGTTTACTTTCACTGCTATTTAAAATCATACAATTATTATTATGAGCATCATATAAAAAGTTTCATTATATTCCATCATGTCCAATATGCAACCGACTATTTTTTTCCTTGGGATCTAGCTAAAAAAAAAGCAGCATTAAAACTAAGTCTTTGAAACTATATATGAAACAGCTATCTTCGAGGCTTCGATATGGTCACTTTCTCTTGTCATAATAATTTAATTTTGCTGTCAAGATCGATTTAAAATTATGTAGATCTTAAGCAACAATGCCTTGGATGTCCAAACGAAATTTGGGGCTCTAGATAACTTTAGGTACGACTCAACTGGAATCGTATTGGCTACGATTTAACAAATCGAATTCCTGGCTTGGCGGCAAGCTACTATCATATATTTGAAAAAGATAAAATTGATTGGTTGGTGTGTTAGTTTCCTAATAGCCGACATCAGCAACTAAGCTATACGCGGACGAGTCCATTATTAACGTATGGTACTTTTACGTGCTGCCACACAAAAACAAAATGGGGCACCGGGTCTTCTGCCTTTGTCACCATATAGGATCCCTCAGGGAAACCTAGGAGACGTTAAATCCCCGGATAGAAGGGGAGGTAGCTCTTTATATATAGAGAAAAAAGGTCTTCTGCCTAAACCGGTCACACTAGAAACGTAGATGACACAAACTAAAAACTATGTTGAGGAAAAAAACTCATTGTTACCCACCAGATTAACTATTACCGTTCCTCTTCCAGGTATTATGGTAGACACGCTTCTTAATCGATACATTGCCTTTCACTTTGATTTCAATCATCGCCTATTTTAATAAAAGCAAAACTGGATCGCAGGTTATATCTAGTACATGTATTTAGTTATCTACCGAGCATGGCTTCTTTGAGTTGAAAAGTGCCTAACATTAAGAAAAGTGCCTTTGAACAACTTCTTAGTGGTCTTTTTTCTTAATTCATTGTCTAATCTAGTAAAAGCAAAACATCGTCGTTGTTTTTTTTTTGTTTTTATTATTATCACATTAGAGTCGCTAAAGTGCTGCTGTGCATCGCTTCTTTCAATAAAAAAAATACCTTAAAAAAAGTGCCTTTGAACAATTTAATAATGCCTTAATTAAACATAGACCTTATTAAGCCTAAACGTCCTAAAATATCCGCGGCCGTTAAAGGTAGATTTAGATTTATGAGAAATATTGAAAGTATCAACATTTATGGTGATCTTACTGAAGAGGCAACTGGAATAGAGTGAATTTCACTTGCATTGACAACTGACAATGTTTCGTTATATGACCATAAATATATAGGATATATCTATGCAGCCGTCAATTAGCTTAGTACTACAAGATCTCACCTCTCCAAAAACCTCTAGTTCGAATGTTTGACGATTTTTTTGTATTTTATGTTCTTTTCTCGCAATGATGAAAATGTTCGTTCTTTTTCTTTACACAAATAATTGTATGCACATCTCTTTATATTGGTATGTCAATGTATCTTTAAATTTTAGTACTTCACAGTGTTACAAAATTATATTTTAAAAAATGAGTATATGATTTTGTGTGTCAATGTTACTGTATCAAAGTGAACTTGTCTGATGTGTAATGATCAATCAATTGACCTTAATTTACAAAGTAGTCATAATTACATATATTAAGAAATATTTGATATTATTTAGTCCCCTAGTTTTCCGTAGATCCTATAAGGAGAAGGCACAAGTTGAGATTCGAACCACCCGCCTCTTCTTCTCCAATTAAGTGGACTTTCGACTGGGCTAATGGATCACCATAGACGTGCTGTTTCGCCACTCAAAAATAAAATTGTACATTAATTAGGGTAACTTCAGACCCGTCCACAATATAGCCTATATAGTGCTGATGTTGGACGTTAAACCAACTCAACTACTACTACGTACCTTCAGACGATCCAAGTTTATAAGATTCCTGTCTTGTAGACTGTTGTGTTCATGGGCCATGGGTTCTTAGAAATTCATCTTAGTAATTTATACCATTAAACCTTAATCGTTATAATTATGATATAAGAGGAAAAGGTCGTCATTAAAGACAAATTATAGCATATAGAAGGTGAAGACAACTTTTCATGTGAAAACTTAAGAATGTGGAACAAAGTGTCTTAGCAATCCACTAATAAGCTATGGGGCAATATTGCATGCATAATTCATTTTGTAGTATTTTTTTCTAATTCTCAGGTATTGTGTTCAGTGGAAAAAAAAACATGTAGAATATGAATTAGCATAAACAGAAAAAACAAGCACCTTGCATTATACAACGTCACAATAAGCGTACAACTCGTCCTACGGCTCCTTATCTTCATTGTATTTTGTCAAATGCAAACGAAATTTTAAACTTTTTAAAAACCTAAACAAATAAAAAAAAAGAAGATGTTGCGAAGTTAAATGCAAAGATCAAAGGAGGAGGCTACTATAGAAATACAGAAAATGAGTCGCCTGACTGATACGTTGCGTAATCAGTTTTCTTGACAGATGAAATATGCTTGCACCATTCACAATTTTTCTAACATTGGTACATTGAAAGTCAAGACAATATGAATATTTGTTACCTAGAGCAATTATATTCTTCTGCAGTAGTTGTCATTAGATTAAACTATCGCATGTTTTCAAATTATAAAAAATTGATGTATGATAATATTGATGAAATTTCATATATGATAATATTGATGTTATTTCAAAATCCATTATTAAATGTTTAATTTCTTATCTCTTGAATAGTCTCTGATTTTAGAGCGGCATGTGTACCGGACTGGTGCATTGTCACATTCTCTCTCTCTCTCTCTCTCTCTCTCTCTCTCTCTCTCTCTCTCTCTCTCTCTCTCTCCTTCAGCCCCACCTTTCCCTTTATACTTTCTTTCTCCTGTCATTGCCTCTCTCATTCTCTTTTACGGAAGACTTTTGCTCATTGTTCAAATTGTAGCTACTTTCACGATCTGATGTACTTATGACGTTTAATAAACATGCTTAAGATGTGAATTTAATGAATAAAGACGTTTCTGAATGTAATTTCAAAAGATATTTACGTTTTGTTTTTGTTTTTTAATATTATATGGGGAACAGAAGTCAAATCCTTTGTGAATCACGATGTTGGTTTTCTGTGCATGTTTTATAAACTAATTGAACATATCCCATTCTCCATTGGAGCTCTAAGTTAAGCTAGACATCTTTAATCGTAGTTCTCTCAACTCTTTTAAATTGTTTGTAAACAATCGCTTACCTAGCTGATTATAGTTATGTACTGGCTGTGAAAAAGGCTCCAAACCAAAGCTCCTAAAATAAAATACAGAGTCACCGTAATACGAGTAAATCAAACATTTGCATCTAAACCAATGTGAGCTAAATCATTAAAACATTCAGCATCGTTAGGACAGCACACATTCATAAACTACTAGACTTGGCTGAACAAAAATATACGCACTGAATATCCCTCTATCCTGACTATGATACTAATTTTAAATAAATATAGCCCTGTGTATAATACAATTAAATGACATTTAAAATAAATATAGCTATATGCCTTGTTATGCAAAAGTGTGTTCACCAGTCAGTTTGATGACTCTGCCTGTTATTGTGGGTAGCCTTGGTCCAGACAGACGAGAAATTTTTAAGTAATGGTTTATAAAGAAATAAGATTGTTTCGTTTTATTCTTTATTAATCCATGCATCACAAATTCATTTCCGAGAGAGAAAATAACAAAGACATTTTTTCTGATAACCATACCAATGCAATAAGAAGTTTTAAACAAGTATAAAAATCTCAGCTCTGAATTACTCGCACTGAGGTTTGGTCCGTGCTGGTCATTATTACGAAAAGTTTAAAAGGCTGAGCGTTAGTTTCATGGTCGATTTTAGAAGAGATCTCCAGCATGTAAACGACTATCCTATACATTGCTATAGGAGACATCGCTCAAACTATTCAACTATTCTTAGTATTAACATTTTTTTAAACAAACTGGTTGCTGTGGAAGGCTTTTTGCCCAAGTAGAATAATTAAATGACATTTAAAATAAATATAGCTATATGCCTTGTTATGCAAAAGTGTGTTCACCAGTCAGTTTGGTGACTTTGCCTGTTATTGTGGGTAGCCTTGGTCCAGGCAGGCGAGAATTTTTAAAGTAAATGGTTGAAATGAAATAAGATTACTTCGTTTTCTGAGAGAGAAAATAAAACAGACGTTTTTCTGATAAACATACCAATTTACTGTTATAGGCAAGTATACAAATCTCAGCTCTGAATTACTCGCACTGAGGTTTGTTCCGTGCTGGTCGTTATTACGAAAAGTTTAAAATGTTGAAGTTAGTTTCATGGTCGATTTTAGAAGAGCTCTCTAACATGCACACAGATATCGTTTATATTGCAATAGGTGACACCGCTCAAAGTAATTATATATTATTAGTATTAATATCTTTTAAACAAAGTGGTTGCTGTGGAAAGTTCTTGTCGAAGTAACATTTATTTGTGTGTGCGTGGGGGGGGGGGGG
>RQTK01000496.1:84294-104294 GCA_003991915.1 Elysia chlorotica
TGGGGTGGGGGGGGGGGGGGTCGTTGTTGTTTTTTTTGTTGTTTTTTTTTCTTTTCTTTTTTTTTGCCGAACATAATTCCCAAGATAAATGTTTAAATATAAACTTTGAAGTTATGTGGCAGAAATAACTCTCAGAAAGGCCAAACTTGTTTACTCTGTTGCAAAGGAGAAGAACATTTTTATTCTTCCTGTTACAATATGTTGCTATTGAAAAATGAAAACAACAACAAAAACACACAACAAAAAATCAAAAGAAAAGAATCAAAGTAACAAGCCTATTGTTATAACAATTTGTTAAAGGAGTACAGTTAGTAAAACAACATCAGAATTGCAAAATAAAACAATGTATGATTAAAGTAAGGTATAAAAAAGGTACACAAAAGATATATGCGTGATATGCGCGAGCGTAATCGCTTTGTTTTTCAGCGGAAGTTGTTCAGCACGACGATATTAAGCTCCATTCGTCACGCATGCGTTTCGAAGAATTACTCATGTTAGCAACAAGGCGGAACACAATGAATGCAATTAATCATAGGCCTACTGCTGGCTGGATCATGGATCAACCAATTACTATTCAGATTTCGGGATAGCACATGTACATTTTGTACAGCAAGTCTTTTACATTATACATTGTAAAATTGGAGGTGCCCTAATGTGCCTCACTTTTTGCTTATATCAATATTGTATTTGCGAAAGTAAATGGAAGGTAAAGTAAATAAAACAGATGAGAAAATAAGAAACACATATTGGAGAAAACAATTTGTCATTGACGGCGAAGTCTAAACCCTGCTCCAAGGTATTTTGGAAGAAGCATTTCCCGCATTCTTCACCATAACTGTACAGATTGGCGCGTGCTTCAAAGAAACCGTTGGGCATAATCTTTGCATGTGAGCTTATCACGGGAATATGTCATGTATTTGTCATTTCTCTGACACGCGCTAAGCACCAGAGGCGACGATGGAATATTTCATCACTTCATCACTTTCATCGCACCAGTCGCCATGAGATTCCTCAACAAACCAGACTTGCGCCGACCATCCGCCTAGCATCATAAACTTCGCCCACTCCACACTCCATCTACGTGAGTCCGCCGCCTCCGATACTCCTCTAAGCAGCTTCCATCAGCACAGTCATCGTTGACTTAGTCATAACGTTTATGACACATCGTGTATTCCTCGTCTGCAGTAATTGTCGTCCACTAATCTGTTAACACAGCCATTTCTGTATCACGTTAGCCCACTTTAGCCCGAGGATGCTTATAGCGGGCATTCTACTCACCCAGGGAGTGACGACAGCCAAATCGCTGTGGACCTGGTCATAGCAGATGTCTTGCGTTCACACAACAATAACCAATAACATAATCACGCCCTTTAGGCATAGGGCTATCGTAAAACTCATTGGCTCTGTAAATCTAGGGTTTCGCTATGATTGGACGGCGGTGCAGATTTCCTAACCAATCGTCCTCGTTTTCGTTTTGGACCCCTTAATCGCAAGGCATACAGCGATTGGTGCATGTTCCTGCCTTGCTACTTGCCGACTTGGCGACTCGCCGCCCGCCAATGAAAAACCTCAGTGCTAAAACTGCACCTGGCGGCCTTCAACCTTTCTTCACATCCTAATTAAGACAGTTAATCACCAGCGAGGAAAACTGCAATATAAGGAAGATTGCCCAAGTGCTAGCTATTTTAATGAAGAGATTGTTTTAAGACTTGGTGTAAATTACCTCTTCTTTTGATGATCGCATTGTCGCGTGTTGGAATGTGTCTCTTACTAGTACGTTTGACAAAGGTGTTTTTTTTTCTGTTTTTTAAATGTTGGTGCCCTGAAAAAGCTTTGGGCCCTGGTGTTGGTGGGACAAAACGGTTTTTAGAATTTTAGTGGCCGGCTTTAAACATGATGCATATGGATGGATTGATTGATTGATTTGAATTGGTATAGTGTCCAACGTCAGCACTAGAAAGGCTATATTGTGGACGGGCCCCAACAATAACGTCTGACAATTTAATGTCCTGCCACACACGAGACAGAGCGCCCATGATTTCTGTCTTAGCTGGTCACATTTTACTGCTATCAGTCAAACTAACCAAACATTGCCTGTTTTACAGTTCCTCCAGGTCTTATATCCAAGGGGAAAAGACCCGTGATAATTTTGTAAACGACTGATAATTTGCTGAAATAAACATACTAATACGTCCTGTACTCATCTATTCGTCCAAAAACACCTAAACAGGAGAAGTGTTCGATTAAAACAAATGCGCTTTCATTCATTATGCCAAGTATACTAACTTTGACTTTTATATATTTCAAAAATTCACTTAACTCTCAAGCAACATTAACAAGCGAAGAAAGTAATACAAAGGGGTTAAGGGGAAAGTTGTTTCTTATTGTTCTTTCATTCTTTCTATGTTTAAAATGAATGCATGGACATCGTTATATCTTTGAAATATCTTTTCAAACATATGAGCTACCACCTTATCAGATTTTATAAGTCGGTAATACACGTTTTGTAGGAGTTACATGTATGTAGGATTAATTGCCTAAGAACAATCAGGAGGAAAAGTCAACGTATTGAGAACTGAAATTTCAAGTAAACAAGAGAAACTGGAAGATAATACTACTAGCAGCAATAATCCTACAGAAGTACACCTACAATATTGACTGGGGATCGTACCTGCGACTGAAGTAATGTTGTACCTGTCCTAGTGTAAGGAACTCAGGTACTTAAACTACCGTGAGTATGGAAGTACTGGCCGAGGGTTTAGTAAGTATGACAAGCAGCTTTTCTCTCAAGGTCCTTGTGATTATGATCTATCTCCCTTTCTCATATCTCTGAAGTATTCTCTCTCTCTCTCCTCGCCTATCTCTCTCACTCTCTCTCCTCGCCTATCTCTCTCTCTCTCTCTCTCTCTCTCTCTCTCTCCTCTATCTCTCTCTCTGTGAGAGTTTATCTCTCTTTTTGTCTCTCTCCTCATATCTCAAGATTGTTTTTTTTTTCTCTCTGTCTGTCTTCCTGTCTGTCTCTCAATCTCTCTCTCTCTCTCTCTCTCTTCTCTCCTTCTCTCTCATACTCAGTTCTATTTCGCGCATATACCTTCAATCATTTAAATGTTTGAATCAACGCAACACAATAAAAACATCAAGTTGTAATGCATGTAAACAAGTTTTCATTCTTTTTTATTGCTCTTTTTCGGGGTAGCTGGCTCTGCCTTTTCCTTTTGCCCTTTCTTCTGCGTTAGGCTAAGGCCACACTGCAAGCGAGAGATGTAGCTGGTGATGGCTCGCTATAGACTGAGGCACATTACTATAAACGACAGAGAAGGACTGGGCGAGTTCGAGATTAAACAATGCAGAGGAATTTACTTATGTCCACACTATAGATTAAACTGTATCGCTCAGGTCTCGCAAAGCATTGAGAGACACAATACATGTACTTCCTAATTTTTTGTCCTCGCTTGCCGCTCGATTACAAGGCATTGACACGGTAAGATACTTTTGAGCACCAGTCACTGCGCCGCTGACTAACTTGAATGTATAAACCATTCAGATTAGCATCAAAAACTTAAAAAGACAAAGATACATGGGAAGTTGACATCGCTATTGACAGCTCTTAGACAGTCCATCTGGAGGGAGAGAATAGACATGCACACGAAGCTATACGGGCCCCTTCCTGAGCTAGAGAAAACGGTAGCCTTCATTGCCCAGGCTGGGATCAGAATTTGAAGAGAGTGTTGGAGAACGAGAAGAAGAAGAAGACAGCTCTCGCTTGTAGTGTGGCCTCAGCCTTGCTCTGAGAAGTACACATAGGACGCAACTATTCATTTATCTGTGTATCAGATTTTATTAACTTCAGCTTGTTTCCAACTTTCATTTGTTTATTTCTTCTAAATACGATTGGATACAAGAAGGCACCAAGACTTGTTGAACACATATCATGTCTTTTCGACAAAGTGATAAACTTTTTTACGAAATCTCATCCTTATTAGGAACAGGAACCAAATTGTTGGTTTTTTAATACGGAAATTATATTATTTACGAGAATCAGGTTTTTAATACCTTGATGAACCCCCGCGAGCCAGTTTCACCCTGACACCAGCGCATTTCTCCTTCAACATCTATACGTTTTTTCATTTAAAGTGTAATGACGTTTTGTTGTTGTTGGGTTGTTGTTGTTTTGTTTTTTGTTGTTTTTTTTTTTTGTTTTTTTTCTTTGTGTGGGGGGAGGTTGCAAAATCTTATTCGTACTAGAAACGGAAACCAATTTTTTTTTAAAATATTTCCGAGAATCAGTTGCTGTTTTTTTTTTTTTAACTTCATGTACCCGCGCGAGCCATTTTCGCCCTTAACTGTTTTCGACCAGGCTTTGAATGGTTTCCACTGAACCAGTAAATCAAACTGACAGCCTCTACTTCAGACACAGGCTTTTCACACTCACCAGCCATAACAATAATCGTGCTCAAACTAATCTAATTTTCTTTTCCGTACACCCAACTGTCACCCACTTTCCTTTACTGCCTCCATCTCGTCTAGGGCTGTCCGGTAGCCCTATAGGCTTTGCGACCTACAATACGATAACGAATGACATAATCATGACCCATGACACGGGGTTTCACGAGTTATAGGTATGTTATTTGAGGTGTGTTTAACAACAAGAAGCGTTTAAAAATTGTTCACACATCTGTCGATTCAAATATACTCGTAAATGGAGATTCTTGTTAAATGTGTACGTTTTTAAATTCCTTGGTTGTTTTGTTGTTTGTTTGTTTTTTCGTTTTCTTTCTTTTCTTTAGTTTTTTATTTTATTTTGTTTTTTGTTGTGTTTTTTTTTTTTTTGTGAAATTTGTTTCCACATCGTAAACCCTTAGATTTGCAAGCGCCTGTTCTAGGCCTAGGCCTATCTGAATCTGGGTCAATATCTAAATAGGCATACTCGCTCATTGGCTCCGTGCGTCTAGGATGAAGCTATGATTGGACGTCGGTGATGAAATCCATAGCGAACCTATTGTCTTCGTTTTCGCTAAGGAACCTGTTATCGTAAGGCCTCTGTTATCTATATCAAAGCTGCTCATATACCACAGAATCACTCTGGAATCAGATGTAGACTGGCAGTTATGCTGTGTTGTCGTCCTTTGCCGCACATACTCCGCTGTAGCATGGGTTCCTGCGATGCCGTGCTGTTAATTGCTGACTTCCTCTTTTTACGGCCTCGCTTTATATTGTCTGCCTTGGAATTTTCTTTTCTTTGTACATGTATATCGTCTCATTCAGCTACTATACGTAAATTCCTATTGTTTTCCTTTGTTTATTTCTCATACCTCTCTCTTTCTTTCTCTCTCTCTCTCTCTCTCTCTCTCTCTCTCTCTCTCTTTCTTTTTCTATCTATCTATCTATCTATCTATCTATCTATCTATCTATCTATCTATCTATCTATTTGTGTCCCTGTCTTTGTCTGTCTGTCTGTCTGTCTGTCTGTCTATCTATCTGTCTGTCTGTCTGTCTGTCTGTCTGTCTGTCTGTCTGTCTGTCTGTCTGTCTGTCTGTATCTCTCTCTCTCTCTCTCTCTCTCTCTCTCTCTCTCTCTCTCACTCACTCAACCCCCACCCCCTCTCTCTCTAGGACCCCCTCATCATCTCCAACTTCATATCGTTCGCAAATTTCAGGGCTGCTGATCCCACTATGGGGTCGAGTGTGATAGGAAGTCAAGGGAGGCAACCCATAACTATTTGACACTAACACTTACGGTGCAATGTTTTCTTTTTTTACCATTATAATATATCCAGACCAGGAAAGAAAGACGTAGTTCTGCTTGTTCTGGGAGCGGTTACTCTAAAGTCTAAACTACTCAACGTCGCT
The DNA here is from genome assembly GCA_003991915.1 of Elysia chlorotica. Taxonomy (NCBI): domain Eukaryota; kingdom Metazoa; phylum Mollusca; class Gastropoda; family Plakobranchidae; genus Elysia; species Elysia chlorotica. The sequence goes on from RQTK01000496.1 coordinate 90,145, forward strand.
GAATTCCCCCCAACTGAGTCGTGTAGGTGGAGTTAAAGATGAGCAACGCCTCCAGTATTATTTATTGGTTTACTCGTGTCTGGGTCCGAAAACAGCGCTCCAGTCGGTAAATTGAATAATTACATGGGGTGACTGTATGACTGATGCCAATTTGTATTACAAACACACAGGGCAAGAAACCTGTAATTATAGTAGGCATATCTAATTCATTAATTCAACTGACAGAGTAAGTATATGAATCAAGCCGTCCAAAAATTTTTGGAAGCCTTGATATGAATAGATGAAATAAAATCGGGCATTACAAAAAATCTAAAATTATTGTGTAAAAATTACGGTTAGAGGTTAAAGAGTTGGATGGTTCTGGAAAAAAAGAGTATCAATGCACAATTTTATAAGTTAATGAGAAATTAGATGACTTTTTTTTTTACTTAGATATGTTTTCCTTTAATGTTTGTAGTCGGAACTGTAGTTTTTATTTACTTCGCATTATTTTCAAGTATAGGATAAAGTAAAGTTATTTGTATGATTTATGTAATAACTTTAATTCTTGGGATCTTAAACCAACTCGTTATTTTATGGATAAAATGTAATTTTAGCCTTGTTATTTGTTTGATTTGAACATTTCCATCGCTATTGGTAAGACAAATTAAAAACGTATGTTTATCTTATATAGAAAAACAAATTCAAAGCTATAAGCTTCTTTGAATTTGAAAAAGGTTCTAGTTTAATTAATCAGTTTGTTCACTAAGATCAGTTAATAAGTCATGTAGAAAATGAAATATATAAAAAGATCTAGTGCAACTGTTTTCAAAATTTGAAAGTATCGACATATCTCTTAATTGGATATTTTTGTCTGTGATCAGTATTTGAAAGAGAATTACACAGCGAAACATAAAACGATTAGAAGGAATACCGTAACGCTAAAGCAGTTTAGAGTAATTGTTCAGCACGCATGATTGTGCAAAGAAAGTGCCACGCTACTTTACCGTAGATCTATTTTACCGTCTGAGCAGTGAGTAGTGAGTTGAGGTGGACTTGGAAAGCAGCGTAGAGCAGCGTCCAATCTAGGGGCTAATTGATACAACAGATCATAACACCGCTGCGCGTCAAGTCCCCGGGGAAGGATCAATTACCACCAAATCCACAGGGGGTTCTTTTCATGTTAGATTATCGCCCGTTCTTTTCCAGTTCTGTCATACTTGGTTTTGCTCACTTCTATAGACGGGGGCACCAATATAACTTTTCGGTTTAAAGGAGTTGTTTTTTGTTCTTTTTTTTTTTTTTTTTTTTTTTTGGGGGGGGGGGGGGGGGGGGGGGGGTGTTTTTTTTTTTTTTTTTATCATAATCATAGAACTCTTTATTTATACTATCGTGACTGTATCCCACAATCATAGTGTAGTTTTTTTTATTTATTTTTTTAAGGCTTTTTTTCCATCTTAAATTCGAAATATTTGCAGTCCTTTATCTTTGTGCTTCTCTTTCTCTATCAAAGTATGATCCACATAATTATTTGCGTGTTTACTAAAGTACCTCTTCTGAGTTTCTCCTCCTCATTTCACCATTGCTTCACCCGCATACACCCTTTGGTTTCTATCATTATTTTTGGCTAAAAAATTGCACACTTCTCAGTCTTTATTTTAGAAATTTGTATTATTCAATAGATTGCTGTACATGAGTTTCAACTGATTCGACTATTAAGCAGTGTCTTTAACTGAGTCAATAGTTTGTCCTATATTAAGTCTTTTACATTCACTCCCCTCTCTCTCTCTCTCTCTCTCTCTCTCTCTCTCTCTCTCTCTCTATCTCTATCTCTAATCTATCTCACTATCTACCTATCTATCCATCTACCTATATTATATAGCTGTCACTCTTTTTGAATCTCCGCCACTGTTGCTGATCAAAGTCCAAGATCTGTTTTTATTTCCACTAACCTTACCATAAAGTCCCTACCTACCTACGTTATATATACAGATAACAACAACAAAAAATGGCGCGCAATGTCTGGTAAGCTGGACGATCTAAGGATTATTATTCCCCTTGGCGCCTCCGAGCCTGATGTGAGTGACTTCCCTTTGACTTTGATGTCTGCCCGTCGCTGCTACGCATCCATGACTTCGAGTTCGTCTGAAGAGAACGGCGTTTTTATACATGTATGAGGATGGCTCTTTATATCTTAAGAACAGGTGCTTCGAGACTAACGAGTATTTGAACACTGTGTGTCTCTGCTAATGTCACAATTTCTCTGACTATCTCTCTTGTTACTTTATCTTCTCGCATGTCTATATCAATATTTTGTTCTGTACCTTTTTTCTCTCTGGCCTGCTTACTTTTTGACCAGCAACCACTATGGTGTTTTTTCCTCTCACAGATTTATGTATTGATGTTATTCAATTGAAAATAAGTAATTTAAATTTACGACCAAGGAAAATTTCTTTATGGGATGATAAAGCCTTATCTTATCTTATCTTATTTTATTTATATCATGCAAAATGCTATTTGAAGATCTTATGGGGGTTTGATTATTAATTTTAATGCCACATAACAATATAACAATATAATGCTATGTGGCATCATCCGTCTCGTAGTTGTTGGTATCTTGATTTTTCACCATCCAACACCAGAAACTAGACCATATCAAGGACGGATCCCGAGACTAACGTCTGACAATTTTACGTGCTGCCTTATTAATACAAAAAGGCGTACATTGCTAGGACGTCTGTCAAATCGGGGATCGAACCAGAAACATCCTGATTATAGATCGATTGATCTATCACTGAGCCACCTGGTCTCCCATGTTTCAGATTTCTAAAAGGTCAGAAAGACCATGTAGTGTTGATATATCAGCTTCAAAGGAAATTAGAAAAATATCCAAAACAATAACAAAGACAGCACCGGTAACATTATTTTGCGATACAATGTACTTTAAATAACATTAGCAGCACTTTGCTTCCCTGATACACCTTTCAGCGCGAGTATTCGGTAATCTAGAAAACCGTAGTAGGAAATCTGATAGGCCTAATTAATATAAAAAATTCAAACATAACACAGAGAAAAATCCAAACGGAGTGTTACGCCCTGCTTTTCACACCGAACAATTGTAACGACTAGTTACGGCTGTAAATTTACCAAAGCGTTAATTGAGAATGAAGTAACGGTAGGAAAAAGATGGCTTCCGCCGTCACTATCTATCGGAGTAAGGAGGAGGTAATAACGCGTGAAGCATTAAGTATGCAGTGCGGCGCATGCGTGACGGCTTGAGTTTCCAGGAAAGACACAGAGATCTACGCTGATGAGCAGATGACAATAACATTACGTTACGAAAATGCACCGATATCTTTGCAAAAGTCAGACAGGTTTTTTTTAACCAATTGGATAAACATCTTATAATATTCTACTTCTTTAGCAGCGAGAATGAATCTCTTCCTGTCTGTCTGTCTGTCTGTCTGTCTGTCTCTCTCTCTCTCTCTCTCTCTCTCTCTCTCTCTCTCTCTCTCTCTCTCTCTCTCTCTCTCTCTTTCTATCGAGTGTCACTGAGTATCTCTATAAAAATATATTTATCTCTCTCTATCTCTCTTTGTCTCTCTCTCTATCTCTATTGCTCTCTTTGTCACTGTCTCTCTCTATAAATATATATTTATCTCTCTCTTTCAATCTCTTTCTCTGTCTCTGTTACTGTACCTCTCTCTCTATATATATTTTTATATGTAAGATCGTCCATTTTCACCTATGTACACCGTAAATATACCTAACCATTAAAATAAATTATTGCATACCAACTATACCAACTTATGAAAATATCAGATAGAAAATATAATGGGACAACTGAAATATTGCTTTAAAATTCCATAACCTGTCTAATGCTTGGTCCTATATAAAAAAATAAGGAAAAATGCGAATAAGAGAGGGGTGAACTTAGAATGCTGGTTGAAGTACAAACCAAAGTGACTCTATTATCTGTTTCTAAAGATGGATCTTCATCCAGGTTCGAAAGAACACTAATAAAGGAGAATACACCAGAAAGCACCATCATAAAAAACGGTATATTTTACAAATATGAATATAATGTTATTGTACGCGGTAATCTATAGCCGTCTTGACAGAAGGACATGAGTAATCCTGATTACTGTCGGTAAAATAAAGTTATATAAAAACAGAATGGTTATCACAAAAAGCTTCATAGATGGCCGAATACCTGCAAAAACACATATGCCTGAACAAATCTCTGAGCCAAAAAAGAAAAGAACACGACAGAAAATACATTGACCAAAAAAAATTTGTTAATTCTGACATAATTATTTCTTTAATAAAAAAAAAGAGTAGAAAACAAATACGCATAGAGAAAAAGAAAAGAAATGTGTGAATAGCTTTTGTTTCTTCGAAGTGGAATTTTTTTTCAATGCTAAGGAAAAAAATCTCCCCGGCGGGGAATCGAACCCCGGTCTCCCGCGTGACAGGCGGGGATACTTACCACTATACTACCGAGGACACGGAAATGTGAGACATTAAACATTTTAAATCAGATAAGAGATTTATCTTGCTTTCATTTTATTCTTTCGCTCTTGCTCTCTCTCTATCTCCCGCCCTCTCTGTCTCTCTCTGTCTCTCTCTCTCTCTCCATCTCTCTCTTTCCTTCTCTCTCTTTCTCTCTCTCTCCCTTTCTCCCTCTTTCTCTTTCCCTCTCTCTTCTTTCTCCTCTCTCTCTTTCTCTTTCTCTCTCCCTCTCTCTTTCCCTCTCTCTCCTTTCTCTTTCTCTCTTTCTCTCTCTCCCTCTCTCTCTCTATCCCTCTCTCTCTCCTCTCTCTCTCTTTCTCTGTGTCTCACTGAATTTCTTCACTTCTTTCTTTAAGTTACCTAGACAATCATTCAATTAATGTTTGTTTTTTTCATTACAATTTTTTAAATAAGTTTACTTGATTGTACTTGATTGTTGGTGGTGGCGAGAGTTAAATGTAAGGCATAATAGTATTACTTTAAAAGACTAACATAATTAGGGTTGTAAATTTAATACTATAGACAACTCATAATATTGTTCATTGTGTGGGAAATGTCTCCGTTTAAAAATATTTTAAAGTTTCTGTTTGGTCTTTTCATTTACCATGCTCAGATTACGAGTCACAGCTCATTTTTGCACACTTAAAAGAATAGAATATGTATTGCAATACTAAAATCGTTGCCATTTGAAGTAGTAAATTCTTTACCAACCTCTTCTTGAATCCATACACCACAAAAGAGCACTGTAATCTCACGAAGAGATCAAGAGAAAAAATTGTGATAGTCTTTATACTTTCTTTATCTTGAAAATTTTTGATACGCTATTGTCGTGGCATGTGGGAATGAATTAAAACGATGGACCACTTTTCGCCATACTAAAATTGATTTTATTCAATATACTACTTTTACGCCAAGAACTTTGTAAACGAAAGATCAATTATTATACCTTCAAAAACTGCACTATTTTGGATTAGGTGTATGCTTTCTTTTTTATTTAACAAAAAAAACCATTAAAATTTAATAGCTGATTAGTTCTACGACCTTCAGATTCCCCCCAACTGGCGCAAGTGGTAGAGCCTAGCCGTTTTCAGTCAGAAGGTCTCTGTCAAAAAGTTATTTGTCCGATTTCGTATCCTTCTGGTTGTTTTGGTGTCAGCATAAGGACAAAGCCTGACTCTGGCGACTCTTCCCCTACTGGTTGGGTCAGTGTCCGTTTAATGTGACCGGTTGAAACAGAAGCCATGGTATCCGCGCACTGTACCTGTGTAGCAGTCTAGCAGCACGTAAAACCGTCAGACGTTAGTCTTGGGATCCGCCCACAATGTAGCTTATAATATGTTGACGTTGGACGCTAAGCTACAAAGTTAGATACTTCAGATTTTCCGAAGAATTCTATACGGAGACGGGGGCACAGGTTCAAACATCCTGCCCTCTGATTGAGCTTCCTGCGCTCCTTTTAAAACCATTTAAACACAGGTTTGTTTTTTTGTCAATAATAATTGCGGCGCCTTTAGCGGCTTGCTTTGCTCAGACGTTTCTGTCCGGTACTGTTGTCTTCCTTCTTTTTCGCCGGGTACACAAACACAGCAGCGCTGTGGGAAGAAGAGACCGTGAATCCTTACCAAGAGATAATTGATAGTTCAGAAACAACCCTGGTAACCTGAGCGAAATGAGAAAGAAACTGGGTTCGCTCTTCAAAGAAGAGGGTACGAAAAGTGAGTATCATCATGGCGGCGAGGGTGTGACGTCGTACACTGTTGTATGATGGGAAGACCATGGCGGTTCACTGGGTTCTCATGTGGGCGTGAAAACAGCGGCTCACACCAATTGTCAACAAGGTCGGCCGGTGCAAACAAAAACATTGTGTTCATTATGGGAAAACCATAGATCCAAACTTGCTTAATGACTCTTGGATGTTCCTGCTTCGACGTTTGGTCCATGGCATCGGTTTACTTGTGCTGTATCATGGTTCGCACATCAAAGTCCGTTAGTTTGTCCGTATACTAATTTAATTTAGTCAGAACAAATGGTCATAGTTTTAATATGATTATATAAGAAATGTTTTTCGACACATTAAAACTATTGTCGTCGTCTCCCATCGTGTTACCTTGTTACCTTATAACATGTAGTTTAATTTGTCCAATCTATTAAGATAATTTCCAAATAATCTATGCTGATTTTAATTTGAGCATATCTAGTTACATCTTTTACATTTGCTTATTATGAAAAATCAATCTAATAATCCAACTAATTTGTAATGCGTCTAAATAATGATAGATAGTTAAGATAATACGAAGACAAAAAACGGCTAGGCATATACTCGTATATATCTTTGCATTAATATAATCACCAGTCTCTCTCCTCTCTCTCTCTCACTCTCTCACTCTCTCTCCCTCTCTCTCTCTCTCTCTCTCTCTCTCTTTCTTTCTTTCTCTCTCTCTCTAGCTCTCCGTCTTTTCTGTTTTTCTCTCTCTTTCGATCGTTCCTCAGAATTTTACTTCTTTTTTTTTTCCAAGTCTCTCTTTTCAGATGTTCTGTTAAGCTTCAGACTACTCTGTATAACATCATTCGGTTAATTTGGGTATTCAAACACACAATATTATAATTAAAGAATTCTTTAATTATATTGAACCATGTTGTAATAAATGGGTCTTGGAAAGCAATAAATATTACATGTATTGTGCAGCTTCAACAAGTCCCCATGGTAATTTTCTTTTATCTCTCATTTTTGCTTTTTGCAAAGTATAAACTAGTTAATATGAATTAGGTCCTTCAACGCCCGTGACATAATATTATAACTGTATTTAATATTTAAAAATAGCACAACATTTTAAAGTAAATGAGCCTTTATTTTAATTATTAGCAGCTTGCAAACATGTTGATGTTCACAACACTTCTCGTCTTTAGAGATAACACTTTTAAGGATACATTTTGCAAAGAATAAACCAAAAGCAGGGAATCTGCAACGCTATCAATGTTTCTTTCAAAAACATTTTTACTTCAAATTTACAAAGCAAGGGTTATATGTTTTCTTTCCATGCGTATTTACTAATTCATTTCACCTCGCCAGCTATCTGCTCGAGGCAGACGGTGCATCAAGTGCAGCTCTCTCACATGTGAAATGAGTCAAAGGAACTCGCCAAATAGACTTAGAGAGAATAAAGGAGTCAGAAGAAATGAGTAAATTTCAAAGCAATCAAACTCGACGTGTTGTACTCAGCTTGTAAGAGAAGGATGTTAAGGGATGTGGGGGTTAGGTGGGTTGAAAAGGCGACTGGTGAAGTTGGGGAGCCAAAACAATGAAATAAGATTATGTTTTCTTATTGTTGTCAACGTCCGAGAGCTAGATGATTGTTCACAATCTATGGGGTAATACGTATTATCTTAGACCCCCTACCAATGAGAGTTTATATTATAAAAAGTTTCCCTTAGTCGTGGGTCTATTTTTATATCATCGTTGTGCGTACTACCTCAGGTGCGGAGGGATTCCTGTAATTTCAGGAGGCAGACTCTTTGCGCATGTCCACAGAGAAGGTTGGTTTCGTAATGGTTGGGTCACATACTAATTTGTATGATCAATTGCCAGGAAAAGAGCAGCTAATGTTTTAAACTTTTGTTGTTGCTGTTGTTGTTGTAGTTGTTGTTTTTTGTTGGGTTTTTTTTACTGCACACTCAATATCCTCTTACTCTTTGTGATATTTACAATATTCCTACCCTCTAAAAAAATTGTCTGGATTATCAAAATTTAATGAAAGTGTCCATTTTATGAATTTGGCTTTTTTAGAATGAAGATACTAAACCGACCAAAAAAACAGCAACAACCTAAAACAGCGGGATGGTTTCAATCTATACTTGGGGTCTGTGGTAAATGAAACAAGTATAGACCATTAGGAAGAAAAGATACTTTCAGATACGTTCTTGCTCCAACGACATTGCTTCTACAAACAAACATTAACCTTACTGATACATGTATTATTTTTCCTCCATCGAGTTAACACGGTTAATTAATCTATGACTAGGGTTTATTTTAGTTTCGAGGACGATCAATTCCCTCGTATTTTGGAATCAATTATTTCCCTTTTTAAGTGATTCGTTTTCTTTAAATCCAGATTCCAGATTATTTTAGCTGTAATCAAACGGGATCCCATGCATTCAATCAAGACAACAATACTACTTAATTAACAAATTAGTTGTGAGAAGAGGAGAGACCTTGACGGCATATGCATAAATGAGTAATATATATTATAATATGGTTTTAAAAATGTGAGTTTTATTGATATTGTATATGACCTCGTAACAAAGTTTGGGCAACCTTTGTTGCACTTTGGTCGTAGTTCGTGGTGCCTGTGTTAAATGAATTGAACGTTTTCAGAGGCTGTATTGCAAAATTGATTTGCCCCGCACGGGACTGCGGATGGCTCTGTTTATTTAAACTTGTGTCTGAAACTCTTGAGCTGACAACCAGGGTTCCCCCTACTAAATGATTTACTGTACGACACAAGGAGTTGGCAAGAGTTTTATGGGCCTCTATATCATAGCTATCGAAGACATTTGTTTTAGGCTAGGTCTGTGTTTACGTGTTCAATTGATGATTCTTCCTGTGTTTACTTAATTAATGGATCTTGCTTGCGGTGGTAACACCGGCCTTAGAAAAAATTATGTCCAGGCAGACTCAAATTAGCCCACATTCTGAGACGAAGGTAGTCCATATATTGATGTATATGAGAAAAATACAACAGTTTATTTCCAAGAGGAAAGAAATGGAGGGATAAAAAATGACAAAAAGTGGTTAATTCTTGAGCGACTCTGTGCATGGGGAAAGAATCTTCAATGTCCTTGGGTTATATCTTGGAATGAAGAAAGAGAGTGAAATAGGAATAAATATATATATGAGACCTGCAAACTTTGGGCAGTGGGGGTAATGTAGAGAGCGTTATTGACTCACTTGTAGCGCAGGGAACCCAAGATGTGCGTCTTGGCCTAAGTAAACAGAGCCATGATGAACCGTCCTTGGCTAATTTCGTGAGCAGTTCCCGCGTCAATAGATGTCTCATTGTGACCATGTGATAATTGAATGGATCCCGGGATGCTGTGGACACTCTCGTATGGGGATGAAGAAGTGGGTAGCCTTCTGTTCTCTTTTCTTCCGTTTACAGCTGTTGCAAAAGTACGACAGGATTTGTTACCATGGAGTTTGAATAAGACGGGCATTGTGTACATAGGTTGATTGTATACAGCGAGTACAGGCATTGATTATTGCACTCTCCACAGCAATGAGAAGTATGCGAGTCCAGTGAATCCTCACAAACTGAATAAATGATACATAAACTGAATTGATGATACGTATACACCGACTGCGACAAATCTTTCCGGGCTGACGAAAATAACTGTCTACCGCAAGTTTTAGTATCAAAGGTTGTCAGTTTTTGTCTCATAAATTGTGACCAGGGCTACACTTTGCAATAGTCAAAGAAATGAAAGGGATTAATAAGCAAATCGAATTTTCACATCTATCTCTCTCAAAATCCGCATATCCCTCTTTCTTACTTCCTGCCTGTCATGTTTTTTCCTTTGTTTCTTTCAGGTTCGGTCTATTTATCTTCTGTTTCTTCATTCTGTCCATTCCGTTCTGGGCTTTAAGTGAGTTTGGGTTGTTTTGTTTTGTCTGTTTGTTTGTTGTTGTTGTTTTGTGTGTTTTTTGTTGTGTGTTTTTTTGGAGGGGGGGGGTTGTTGCATTTTTGTTGTTGTTGTTGTTGTTGTGGTTGTTGTTGTTGTTGTTGTTGGGGGTTTTTTTTGCTTGATGAGCATAGTATTATTATAAGAATCACTTCATTTATGTGTAAAACAAAAAGCGTATCAAATACAGAATGTTAGATGTTTGTCGCTAAGTAACAACAACAAAACAGAAAAAACAACTTCAGTTTAACTTTATATTTCCTTATCCGCAGACGGAGTCCGTGGCAGTCTCTGTGTTGACGCAAGACGTCAAGTAACAACTTCAGTTTAACTTTATATTTCCTTATCCGCAGACGGCGTCCGTGGCTAGACGTCAAGTAACAACTTCAGTTTAACTTTATAAATCCTTATCCGCAGACGGCGTCCGTGGCAGTGTCTGTGCTGACACTGAGTGCCATCGCTGTCGAGAGATGGTGGGCCATCTGCTACCCCCTGCGCTTCAAGAGCACTCTGCCCCGGGCCAGAAAGATCATCATACTCATCTGGGTTGTGGCCCTGCTCTGCGCCATCCCAGAGGCCATCACGGCCGGGAAGAAGCAGTACGACTTCCCAGGCAACTACACATCGCCCTATCTGATCGTTTGCAAGTAAGTCAGTAGTGTTCTTATCAACTACAAAAAAAGTTTCTCTTTTTTTCAGGGATTTTTGGGAGTTTCCTGAAGTCAACTGTGTCTGACTTCTTGTGTATCTGCAACTCTTATTAGCATTCTCTCTCTCCTTTTTCTCTCTCTCTCACTCTCTCTCTCCCTCCCTCCCTCTCTCTCTCTCTCTCTCTCTCTCTCTCTCTCTCTCTCTCTCTCTTTCTCTTTCTCTCTCTCTCTCTCTCTCTCTCTCTTTTCTTTTTATTCTATCTCCCTTGTGCTTTTCAGTATGGCTCTAGATTTCTCTCTCTCAATCCTTATTTTCTGAAAATACTTTGATTCTATCCATGCCACTGGCATTCAATTTTTTAAACATTGCTGCTAATCACATTAGACGAGCACAAAATTGTCACACATACTATATACCTCACGTATTGCACAGAGTGAGTTTTTGCGTGTATCTAGGGTATTCTCGAATGTGTGTACACTTTTGGAAATTGTGAATATCTGTATTTTACTGTCCCCACTTGGGCTTATAGGGTACCATCGCATCTCATCTTATTTGTTACAATATTATACTCATTGTCTTATCTAATGTCATCTCTGAAAAGGTCGACATAAAATGACATTCAACTATTCACTTTTCTGGACTTTTGCTGTACATTCTGAAACTCTCACGTCACATTTCATTAACAATCATTTATATGTTTACCTTGTCTTGCCAGACCGCTTTGGGACGATCTGAACCAAAGCATCTATCAAATCCTGCAAGCGGTTTTCTTCTACTTTCTGCCTATGGGGATGATGGCGCTCACCTACACGCACGTCGCCAATGTGTTGTGGAGGCACGAGATTCCTGGGGTCGTGGTCTACACCAAGAGCCACAGCCAGTGTGAGTTACACAATTGTGTATATTTACACTCTTTGTATACGTATACTTACACTCTCTATGTTATACTTATACGTATACTCTGTTTATACCTTAGTTTACAATATCTATACACGCATGCTTACATTCTCTTTATAATTTCTCAGTTCATTTTGATATTTTATATATATAAGTATATATATATATATTTTTTTTGGGAGGGGGGTTGGGGGCGCGAATTGGTCCAATTTGGTCAGGAACGTTGGTTTTTCTTACGGTAGGTCCCACAGTCGGACAACTATCATTTGTCCTATTCTGTCCCTTACAGGTTGCGTCGGTACAAGTCTAATTTGACTGGTTGAGGCAATAGTCCTGGTACTACCACATTGGTCTTTGTGTCTGGCACTCAGACTCTTTATATGTACACTTTACACCAACGTTACTTGTTAACTTACACTTTTCTTACACTTATACTCTCAAAACACTTACACCCTCTTAACACTTTCATTTTTCTTTATACTTACACTCTCAATGGTTATTTTAACACCTTCAATATACCAATGATTGTTATAACACAACACAACTTCACTCAGACTAATAGAAAAGGATACAATGGGTTTTCACAAAAAGATTACGAACTAGACAACGAAGAACTAGATCAAACACTTATGAGACGATGATACCCCAGGGAGTCACTTTTGTGTACTCAGTGTAATCGGAGCTCCGAGACAACTGATCATTATATTATAATCTTTCACCCGATAACAAAACTTTCAAGACGATATTCATTCTGTTCAGTTCAAGCTAAAGATGACAGGATAATTTCCTAAATGTACAGGTTAACATGAAGAGTATATTAGAGAAGATATGAATTTACAATACTGCTAAATACGTAGGCTTACAGTGTTTTCATACAAAATATACGCTCTCTTTATACTTTATTATTGTTTTTGTTTTTTCACTTTCTTTGTGATTAAGTTACAATATGTTCATGAAATATGTTTATACTTATACTAACCTCCATTTCTACTTATTTTTTACATTTTTACTCTTTTACATATATCTCTTTATACTTATGGTTAAATCTCTGTAATACTCTGCTCACAATACTTACACTTTCTACTCAAATCAATAAAAAGAATCGACCTTTCTCATAATGAACCTGAACAACATGAAGTTTTGCATTAGAAGAGAATTGCTAACCCTAAGTTTAACATGAGGACATACTTATGATAACCATTTCTTTATAAAAACGAATTATTTTTAGCTTTTTAGACTCTTGGAATAATCTGTTTTAGAATATTTTGACTTGTTATTACAATAACTTTTTCTTTACCAATAATATTCAATTATGTAAGCACAAAACCTTCTTGGTGTTGACAATATTTAAAAATAAATATAGCAGCCATCAGTCCATCGCATGTTCTTCCTCATGCTTCTGGTTGTTTCTATTTCATCCTTAGGTAACAACACGACCTGAATATTTTGCCACTTACTTTGTAACTCCCACAAGACTAAAATTATAGCCATTTAGGGAGAAAGAGGTCAGTCAACCTCAAATCTTCTTGACATTTGAGCTCCTCCCAAATATCCCGGGGTTTTTTTCGTTGGCTTGTTTTTTTTTCCAATCTTTTTCCCGTGTCCGGTCTGTAGGCTTTTCCTGTTTGAGAAATCACAGCTCAAGCTGGGTATTATGTTCAGAAAGTATAGGCTGGGGAAAAATATTGACTACAGAACTCCCTCAGACAGTCTCCTATTTCCTGTCTTGCTTCTGTCTTGAATTATGAAAGAGCGTTGACTTCTTGACATACTTAGAGTGTAGAATGCTTCTACATGTGTCTCATTCTACTTCATCCAAGAGTTATTTTCGAATGTGCGACTTGGGGAAATTCACTTGATTTAGAAAAATATGGGTACTAACCTAGCCGATTCACAGAAAGAGCAAACATTAATGTAAATGCAATTTAAAATGATAACATTGTCATGTGTTTTCGTTACTTACAAAAAGAAATGGTGCATCAAGTATTTTTGTAGAGAGTACTGATCCCAAATAATTGCGACTGAAAAAATGCTATTCCCAAACCCACTCACAACTGTAATCAGAAGTATAAATCAGTCTTTATTTCCGGTGAGGAAAAGCCATTTTGTTAGAATAAATTTCGAATGCGCATTTTCAAAACTTAATTTTCAGACTATGTAGGTGATGTTTTTTATTTTAAAAAAAACTATATCGCAAAGATACGCATTGCATAGTATTATGTGTATAATATATTCCTATTCTCTCTCTCTCTCTCTCTCTCTCTCTCTCTCTCTCTCTCTCTCTCTCTCTCTCTCTCTCTCTCTCTCTCTCTCTCTCTCTCTCTCTCTCTCTCTCTCTCTCTCTCTCTCTCTCTCTCTCTCTCTATCTATCTATCTCTCTCTCTCGCTCTCTCTCTCTCTCTTTATTTTTTTCTCTATCTGTCTCCTTTATGTCT
>RQTK01000496.1:109294-128090 GCA_003991915.1 Elysia chlorotica
TAATCCAAAACTTGATGAGCCACTGGCTACCGTATTTCAACTCAGCTCTCAACCCAATCATCTACAACTTTATGAGTGGTGAGTTCTCACACAAATCATCATTTCCTATTTTTGTCTTTCAATTTGCATTTTTAATTTTTCGTCCATCCAACCTTCCCATACATATGTTCCTTGTTTTGCTTTACGCTTCATTTTGTCCAACTGACAGGCAAAAACTGCTTTTTATGTTAAGTTGCAGCCCCGCTTTAACTAACCTAATCCCAAAAGGGTTATGTTGCAGAAAACGATGACAAGATTAGCCAATAAAGCAATAAATACGCCGAACATAGCATCAATGTCGAGCATTATGATGAAGGCATACATACTTATTTATCTAAAGGTATTTTCAACCTCATACTTTACACATTGCGTGTCAGCTGTTTTCATACTTCTTTTCTCCCATGAATGTATTTTTTAAGAAAGTGTGAGTGACTCGTATAAAGCTTCAAATCATTTGATATGCAGCGGATGCTGTGATAACAAGACAAGTCATCAAAAGAGTACCCATACTTAATGAACGAGTTTTATTGAAACATTCATTACTTATGAAAGAAGAAATAATGTAAACTCCATTTTGTGAAAAGTATAATATTTTCCTTATAAAAATCGAGAGGAACTTTTTTGGCCCTTGCCCTACTCCCCTTTTCTTTCCCTTCCCAATGTAGCGCATTTCCGCAAAGAGTTCAAGTCTGCATGTTTCTGCGTGTTTGGCAACAGACCTAGGGGGGTTGTCGTCTACACCTACCGCACTAGATGTTCATATATGGCACCATAGCTCTCGGTGGTGTGTAGCCATTTTGTTTTCGTACTTGTCTAGCCTTTTAGTGTCTCTTGTCTACCTTTATTTTACATATCTGTTCCAGTTTCACAAAATTTTGTAACACACCATTTTTATTTGTAGCTGTGTTCCGCAATGCTTTTTTTGTTTTTGTTATGATTTTTAACGTTTCACCATTTCCTTTGTTCGTTTGTTTGTTTTTTTGTTTTTTTTTTTGTTGTTTTTTTTTGCTCCCTATACCGATAAATGTACTAAACTTACAATGCAGCACGCAGCATTTTATCAAAATATGCACTGAATGTTACTTTTACTTTCACCAATACTTCAAATTAACAATGCATCTTTGATGAAGAAAAGAAGGTCCACAATAAGTTCTATATGATTTAGTTGCTCTAAGAGATTAGCAATGTGCATAGTTGATTGACTAAACATTGACTGCTCTAACCACATTTAACTCACAATAATAATGAAACTATCTCAAATATATCATCAGATCCTTACCCATAGAGTCAAAAGTGGCATTCTTTTTTGTGCAATCTGCAAACCTTCTATGTAACATTTGTT
The DNA here is from genome assembly GCA_003991915.1 of Elysia chlorotica. Taxonomy (NCBI): domain Eukaryota; kingdom Metazoa; phylum Mollusca; class Gastropoda; family Plakobranchidae; genus Elysia; species Elysia chlorotica. The sequence continues at coordinate 110,676 of RQTK01000496.1, forward strand.
GTTTTTTTTTGTTTTTTTCCAATGTTTGGCTTATAAATTTGTACCATCATTTTTTGTTTTGCCCATCAAACAGCCAAGTTCAGGAAGGAGTTCAAGGTCAGCTGCTTTTGCTGCTTCTACGGGATCAAACGTCGACCCCGAACTCGGCGTGATCCGACCTTCACAATGACCTTCTCGCACAGTAACTACAGCAACTGCCACACAGAGGAAGTCACCATGGCAACCATGTGAGGCCCAAAATCCTCTCCACGTACAAAAAGAGTCCTGGCTCTTTCCTCTCTTTTTTATTATGAGAATAACTCAAACAAACAGGTTACTATGGTCGCATCGCTCGGCGATTGAAGCCGATCTCGAAAAAAGAACTATCCATGTAAATGTTTGGAGAACAAAAGACAATTTTTGTCGGGACAGATTTTTAAGGGGAATATACCTAGTCAACCAAGAACACTTAAAATACATTATCGAGAACGCGACTTCCGGTGCTTGCTAAAATTCTGCACGTCACTGATCAATCTTTCAGAAGTATAAAGAACGATAGCGAGCGAGTGTTATAGCAGACTGCTGTCGTACTACAAGAAGCACAAGATTTACCGATATTAAGACCTCATCATGATCACGTATAAAGCACGTTGTACAAAAATACAGAGATTATATGATCTGTGTGTATTATAGCAGATCATTGCAAACCCTCAAACTAATACAGAACATATCAGTTTCGTAGAGGATATGACTGGCTTCTAAATAATGACAAATGGACATGCCAGACTTTTTATCGCGTCGAAGGGACGTGCTGCTGTGCACTATCAACTACCGAGACACTGTTTCTTAGCGGTATTGTAACACAGGTACTAAGACAACATCAGGATTAGTATTATGGACATTCTTCTACCGAGCAGTTCTAACCATAAAGTCCAGTTTGTTGGTTTCCGAACGCCCATCATCAAAGATCAGACCATAATATCCGTTTTTAAACTTTCTCAAAATTGCACTGATCTCTTCATGACTGAAGCTTTGTGGTTTTTAGTTCCATGTCAATGTAGAAGATATGACAGTAGAGACTCTGCGACCTTGCTAATGACGTCACTTGGTCTGTTTTTCATCAGATCTTACAATAGATTACAACGACTAGAGAAAACGAGAGCAAAATTTTGCTGCAGGAAAGAAATATTCCTGCCCAACTTAGTAGACAAACGATATATTTAAGAGAGGCTACTTGCGCTGGTTTCAAAACCCTAATACCTCCTTGTGGGGTGTTTTACAAGCGTGGATCAAGCGAGCGCTCTGTGTGAAAAAAAAACTCTGTTCGCGGATCTCAGACTAGCCATCGGTCAGCGTGACGACGAAAATTATGAACATCCTTTAAGCCACCTTGATTCCACCATAATGATTTTTGAATTAAGAACTGCGCTATGTTATTTCAATGTTGACTTCCTTTTCCTTTAGTACAGTATTCTCGATGCTCCCCTAACATCCTCTATTGTTGTAAATCCACCTTCATTCTCATCCCGATTCTTTGTAAATAAAAAAACAACGTGTTGCTACTGATTTCACTATAATCGATTCATTGAATAGAGTTGTCAACATTACAAAACTCAAGCATGATCGCAGTGTCCTTGAACTTGCCTCAGTACTTTATAATGCTTCTGATTAGAGCTGACTTCATGTCAGAGAACATGCCAAAATAGATATTTAGTTTTCACATAATTATGGAGAGAAGAAGAGGGCGTGGCAACCATTGCAAGGAGACAACCATTCAGGATATTGAAGCATGACTTGGAATAGGCATCACGGAGACTGGTCGCATCCTACGGGGCATATTTATCTTCTGACACGGACCCAATCAGTCGAAATCTGACAAGTACATTTTGCCTGATCGCGGGCTCGAACCGGGTACATCCAGCTTGATAGCTTAATGCTCTACCACTTGTGCAAATACGCTGCCGGAGGGGTAAAACGTAGGCACCAATCTTTTGTGGTTGTAGTTGTTTGGGAGGATGTGCATGTAGTTGGGCGGGTGATAGTCTGGCCACTCCACTAGCGCTCTCTGGCGCATACGCATTTCCTTGTAAATAAACTTGGCGCCCCCCGAATACAACTGCGGTCTGAAGAAAAAGGATGCGGTGATAGTTACCTCACTGTTTCAGGCCGTCATGTTACGTTGAGTCACAGCTTACAGCTCTCCCCTTCAGTTGTCTTTTTCGTTGCTTCGGTTTTTTTTTCTGATAGGTGTTTCTCGTTTGTTTGTTTTTAAGTTAATTTTAGTGTATGTGGTTTCTTGTTTAATTATCTCTAAAAGTTTATATCCTATGGGATTTTCACGATTTCCTTTTAGTTACATTTAATAGGTTTTCTAGTTTTATTTGTCTGTTGCTTTCGTGTATCTTTTTTTTTTACTTATCCCTGTAAAGGGTCTCTTGTTTTAAATATTTCTGATATGGATTTATGGGTTTTAGTTATTTCTGATAGTGGTTTCTCGTTTATTTATCACTGGTAAGAATATTTTTGTTTTAGAGCTTTCTTGTTTTAGTTATTTCTGATAGGAACTTCTCATTTTAGATATCTCAGATAGGATTTTTGGATTTAGTTATCACCGCTGTAAGTATCTATTCCATTTAATTACGGCTGCAACATCCTGGGATTTATATGATCGGTGTCATTTTCGTGAGAAGATTCATCACATTTGCTGCTAGGTACATTGATTCAGTCTACACCTAAAGCTGTTGGTGCGCTGCTAGGGCATCACATATGTTTTTTTTTTATTTTGTTGTCTTTCCCCGACTCGACTCATATCTTTTCTTACTAATAATAGAGTTACCCATACTTTTCACGTACATGTACTTTCGTTTCTTGGTTAATTTTTGTTTTCATTGTTTTTCTCTGGCTTTATTTTCAGGACCATGCCACCATTAAAAAGAGCTCTTGGTGCCGTAAATACAACCTCGCGGTAGCTTACTACATTTTGTAAGCCTTCTGAGTCAGATTTTCTTACATCGCGCTGAAACTACGATGGCATTGTACTTAGTACCCATTGTGTGTGATAATAAAGTAGAACACCAAGATAGGAAGTTTGAATATTGTTTGGTTATTTGCTTGACATAAGAATTGTTGGTGGTCGAGTCGAATGTTATCTTCGCTGAGCATCACGCGTGTGTACTAGTACTTGTACAAGAGTTTAAAAAAAGCGTTGATAAAGGAAAGAAAGTCTCCCTCCAAGCTTTAAGCCTTCAATGTCTTAAGAGAGTCCCTGTACAGCGACAGTACCCCAGTGCGGGATACCCAGGACTTGGTCGCTAACGTTATACTCAACCAGAAGGGGGAACAGGGCTGCCACAGTGTAGCTTGAACTCGAACCTTCTGTATTGGAAACCAACGAGAAAACTCCGGTACACCACGCACCATCCAACAAGAGTAGGTTGGATAGATGGTAGAAATGCCCTAGCCGCTCAGCTTACCCGGAAAATCTATTCTTATGGGTGGACAGATAACAATATTCTTTGAAATGAAAATTTATGAGTTGTTGTGTTGTTGTTTTTTCATTGTAAATACCACAAACTGACGTTCAATTGTAAATACTGTGGTCTTGTCAAATGATTTACTTCTTTGAAAACTTTTGTTAATGGAATAGGTTTGAATAATCTTTTTTTCCCACAAAATGTTGGTTTTCGCTTAAGTATTTTTTTCAGTCTCATTACTCTCTTTGTGGAGTTTGTGACTCGGTTGAATAAGAAGCGCACACTACAGAGAAAAGATTTTTTTACGTATGACCACTCTTAACACGATCACGATACTTATGTAAAATAGTCTAGATTATAAAGGGTTTCGGTTTTTTTAACTACAACAAACTTGGATAACTTCTGTAGTAGTATAACACCTCATTTATATTAACTGCAAGGTCCAGCGGCGCTGAGCTTGTTTCTTCTTTTAAAACTACGACTTAAACTTGAGAGTTAGTCAAGATTGCTCAATGCCGAAGCCGATTGAATTGATTCTACCTCCTTTCTCTAAGCCTTTGATACACAAAGCACACGGCATCCCGTCAACTACAGAGAGCTTTCTTCCTTATTACATGCTAAGTTTAGAAACTAATTTACTTAAGTCGAAAGTCAGAAGTTTTCCACACAGAAATGTTTTGATTAAGTAATTTCTTTGATTGCTGCTTTTTACATTTTAAATATGTTACCAGTAGGATTTTTAAAGATAAGTTAAAACTCAAACCTTGGAATCAGATAAAGTTGCATAAAATCACACATTTATTTTTTGCTACAGGAAAAACAATTTCCTAACGTTAGTTCATTATAGTAGTTTACAATTTTAGCTTCAAATCTTTGAAGCCTTGCTCTTTCATAATAACTGTAATATTTGTAAATAGCGTTTCGTAATTTAAACGTTAAACTAACATAGTTTTATCCCTGCCACTTAGCTCGTAAATATGTAGTCACACATTGCCCCCACGCGGAGAGCTATGTCTGATATATAATTTGCTCACAACTGTTTTTATTTCGGGTTCCACCATGGTATGTTTCTATCAGTTAATTTTTGTTTTGTACTTGATTATGTGTTACATTATGTCTTGCCTTTATCACTGGTGTTAATAAGCCACAATATTGTATTTTTGAGTCATACTAATCAATGGCTGTGACGATGACTATATAATGTTTTTATGTTGCTATTTTTTAATACTTTTAACATTACATGTATTATATTTACCTGTTTAATAGATGTATACTTTACAAAAAGTGTTTTTGGTGAAATTAAAATAGTTTCTTGAGAAAAAGATAACGTGGAAGTGCTTCAAATATTCAGTAACAAAGTCATCATGAAGTATCCTCTTGTTAAGCTTTAGATTGTGTTAATTGCAGTAACTACAGAACGGGCGGCACCCCATTTAGCCTTTTCAAATCACGCTTTAGTTCACCGGGACTAATTTGTTTGTTTTCTATACAAGAAAGGCAATTACTGGCAATTATTTTGTTTAACTTAACGGCAGTTTGAGAACAATCAGGAGATTTACCAAGAGCGTGTTTGTCTATTCCTTACCTAAATCCCTTGTTAAGTCCGAATTTAGACTAGCTCAATTGTCAGATCAGCGGACAAAGCTTAATCCAACTGTACGTCACAAATAAGCATGCGACAACTTGTGTGTAAGTATGGTCGTAAAAACAATGTTAAGCTAGCTGTCTTCCTGTAGAATGTACAGAGAGGGCTCTGGGTGTCTGATGCTAATAATACCCAGTCTTATTAACGAGACTCATTCTCTCACCAGGATTCAAACACCGTGCTATAATTATCATGAGTTAGACAGTTTATTTAGCTCTCTGCCTATGTTGTGAACTTTTGTAGTTTTCTAACCACCTTCTCAAATTGGCTAATAATAATTTGTTGATTATCGTGTTTTTAAATTCCGAAAATCCACCATGGAATAACTTGAGGTGCTTATCGAGTGTTGTTTATTCGCTTAACAGTGAATCTCTTGGTGTCAGTTTTTCCGTTGTGTAACATTTCTTGTTGTTGCTTTACCTTTTGTTGCTTCTGTTCCTTTATGAAGAGAGCTTGTAATAAAAAAGTAGTCCCAGCAAACAATCTGTCGTGTTTTTTTATAAACTAAGTTAAACTTTACTCCATGTTTGTAAAGTACATTGATGCTTGTTTCATTTTTGTTTTTGTTTTACTTGTTGTTTTTTGCTTAACACTCAACGTCAGCAATATATAAGCTATAATGTGGATGGGTCTGACAATTTTACGTGCTGAAACACAGAGACTGCGTGAATATCATGAGTACTGTCTCAGCCAGTCACACTATACTGAGACTGGCCAAAACAGTAGGGGAGGAAATTGGACGGATACATTATTTTTTGACCATCATTGGTTTCGAACCAGGGACCTCCCGATTGGGAGACCAGTCCTCTAAACTCAAGTCAGGTCACCCTATTACTTTAATGGTCAGTAAGAGTAGCCGTGTGTTAGTGTGTTGGGCCTGGGAATGGACAGATTTTGCTTGTCTCTAACTTAATCTACATCTAACTTGATACACTGCATGTGGTGAAAAAACATAAAATAATGAAGCAAAGCGTTAGGTTCATTTTAACATGTCAATGATATTTAAAGATACAACTCTAGATTAGGCCGCACGATTCTGAATTAATGGTTGAAGTTTTTTCTCTCTTTTGGACCAAAATCTGTGTCTATCAAGAAGAAAACAGGCGTGTGTGAAAAGCGAAACAGAGCAAGGCTTTTGCTCGACACAAAGGAATACTTCAAAATCTGTCTATTAATGCAGTTTCTGAGAAAACAGGTACTTTAGAGTATTCAATGGGGTAAAATCACTAACTAATAAACTTTAATTAAAGACAGTACTTCTTTCATTCTGAAATACAATTGCTACACATGGAAATGAAGTGATGTCCACTGCGAATGTATATTAAGCAGCGATAAGAATTGATTTGCACTGAGATATAAAACGAGTGGCCCAGACTTCCTGGATTCCCCTTTAGTTACCAAAGAGCTGTCTAGTCACAACAAGTTTGAGTACTGGGCTAAAATAGAATTCGCTGTTTCTTGTGACTGCTAAAAGAGAGTTGTTTGTTTTTACAACATCCTGCTTAACAATGGAATTGCGAAATATCGGCTGATTTAACTTTACTTGGACATTAGCTTTCCCGTGCCATCATTCTGCCAGTGACATAAAATATGAGTTAAAATATAGAAAATAGTCGGTACCATTAGTTGTTGGACAGATGGACGTATTTCCTAACCCTGAAAAGTAAAGCAAAAACATTTCGAAATTTGGATTTAATGGAAGTCATATAAAGAAAATTTAAGCCTTATTTAACTTTTATTACGAAGGTTCCAGCATGACAGTCTAATATATAACAGACTAAAAAATTAGATAAGATACGAAAAAAAACTCTCCTCCACCTTTAAGAAGTGCGTGTAAGATCAACTCAGGCAAGGCTTGTTATAAATAAATGAGATGACTTATAAAGACAAAAATTAGGGTCATATATAAAACTAAGGTATGGCAACGATTTTTCTACTGTCTTTGGGCATGGCCGAAACCCATCAATAGAGTTAGACTAGTACCGATGCTGACCATGTATCACTCAGTCAGTATTGATTGTACGGATTAGAGCACAGCTAATAAGTCAAGGAGGTCGGGGTCTGATATGTTTAGATGTTAGGGAGAAAGATGAGGAGACATTCGACACGTTTAATGTCTGGGAACGCGGGGGCACACAGGGCAGATCCAGATAATGGTGGGAGTCGGGGAGAGATATAGGCAGACAAGAGGAGAAAAAGACATAGGGAGACTGCGGTAGAGGAAATAGACAGAGACAGGCAGAGAGAAAGAAATGACTGAGACGTGATAGGAAGAAAGAAAGAGAGGCGGGGTGAGAGAAACATGAACGGAAGACAATAGTAGGGATGAGAATAATTCCAGCAGACACGCAGATTAATCGGAAGATAGAAATGATCTTCTCAAAGACTAACCAAGAGAGGAAGTTGAGTTAAGTTGATTTAACGTCCAACATTAGCACTCTATAGGATATATTGTGGACGGGCTCCAAGTCTGACGTCTGATAATTTTATGTGGTGCCACACACGAGACTGGATACCATGACTCCTATCTTAGGCGGTCGCATTATATTGACACCGACCCAACCAGTGGGGAGCGAAATCGCCAGGGCTTGAAACTAGACCTTTTGCGCCGGAAGCCGATGTTCTACCCCAGGGCCACCACGCCCCCCAATTTTAGGAAGATAATAAAAGAAAAAGAAACTGAGAGAGTAAGATAGAGAGAGACAGAGACAGAGGCAGTCAGAGAGAAATGGATGACTGAGACGGGGTAGGAAGATAGAAAGAGAGGCGGGATGAGAGAAACATGAAACGGAAGACGGGGTAGGAAGATAGAAAGAGAGGCGGGATGAGAGAAACATGAAACGGAAGACAATAGTAATGATGAGAATAATTCCAGCAGACAGGCAGATTAATGGGAAGATAGAGATGAGCTTCTCAAAGACTGAACAAGAGAGGACTGATAGACATCCCAGGCACAAGCCAGCGATAATTGGTGGACAGAAGTGCAAAACAGAGAAAAACGTGATCATTTTTAAGCTGTGTAGAGAAAAAAAATTGGCAAAAACAGTAAAACATTGAGACATTAAGGATGCATACGTGTGAAGAAGATAAGGAAATACACTTGTTTAAAATATTTTAGTTAGACAATTAAAACGGAAAAATGAAATATAAAGTAAGTAAAAAGATAGATAGATAGATAGATAGATAGATAGATAGATAGATAGATAGATAGATAGATAGATAGAGATAGATAGATAGATAGATAGATAGATAGATAGATAGATAGATAGATAGATAGATAGATAGATAGATAGATAGATAGATAGATAGATAGATAGATAGATAGATAGATAGATAGATAGATAGATAGATAGATAGATAGATAGATAGATAGATAGATAGACAGACATAGAATAAGATAGATACTGATGTAGCCTGATGCAAATTGGTGAACCCACTATATCATTTTAAGGAGAAGGATGCAGAGCGTGATATAGTAGCTTGAAAGATATTTTGTTTCGTTTGGTTGGTTGATTAATAAACAACCATAATCAGCAACTTTGGCGTCTCGTAGGAGAGTCCCAAGTTTTACCGTATTAAGTTATCCAAATTGCCCACAGAGGCATGGCGGGGATATAAGGACCATTGTTTGGTCCGATCTCTCTATCTTCGTAAGACTTTTTTTTATGAGGGGGGGGGGGGTGAGAGTCGTAAAATACAAGGATTGCTGCGTCGTTAATTCTTCTATTACCATGCTGAATTGTTATCAAATCAATAAGAAAAGGTTTATTCCAATGCAAAGTATTTAGTATAAGGGAACTCTTGTAGCTACCAGCTCTTTACGATAGATCAATGTTGTATTATACTCATCACTACGGACACAACATACTCTTTACGAATACTCGCTCCAATCCTTGCCCTCAAATACACTCCCCCCCCCCTTTTTTTTGTTTTTTACTTTTTCCCATTTTCCTATTTCTTCCCGTCCATTTCATTCAGGAGAAATCCTAATCCAGAATCTTTAAAGTGTAGAAATATAGAGTCGAAACTAATGGTAAACTTTTTTCAGGCGTAAGTTTTCAAATGGAGTTTTAAGTGTTAGGTAGATACTAAACGGACTGTTTCTTATGCTCCAAAAACTTCAGTGAAGCGACCGAGTATGAAAACCACGATTTTCCGGCTCAGTCTAATATCTACTTTTTAGACCTCAATCTAGACAAAATGTTACATTCTGCTTTACCAAGCTAAAACTTCCAGTACTTGGCCCCTAACCCAGTTTCTAGATCTATGCTGTAATCAGAACTTTGTGTGGGAAGACTGCTACCCTGCATCATTGATTTGGCCAACCTATGAAAAGGTCTTTAATTGTGATGATTCTAGCCCAGTTTTACCTCTCATAACTTTTTTTTCCTACGTCCTACATTAGGAAAAAAAACCAAGGACGTGAAACCCGGAAATTTCCGTTAAGTTTCCTAGGTGATGTATTTCTGTGATATAGTTTGCTGCAATTTTTCCTTAACTATGAACATAAGTACGTAATGAGTGTGTGATGCGTGAGAAAGTGATGTTCCAGTATGCACTAATGGTTTGAAAACTTTCCAACAATGTTGGTACTTGCAGCGCCGACAGTTAACTCAATAAGCTGGTCCTTAACTAAGTGCAAAATGAGATTGTAAGGGGAATTTTTGTGTTGTTAGTATGAATTTGTTTTGTCTTTCTTTATCAGCCGATAAGATCGATTGATGCTTGTTGTGAGTTTTCCTGCCTAAGCCAAGGGTAATCAATCATTGTTTCTTTGCAGAGGACCAACAGAAACATAATTGATACTATCATTTTGCAAGGACGAGAACGGGGTTATCAAGAAAACAATGAAAATAATCAAAGCGGAATTTCCTTTCTCCTTTTCTGGATACATCTCTTTATCTTATTGTTTGCGTTTTCTCTTCTCTCGTTCTCTCTCTCTCTCTCTCTCTCTCTCTCTCTCTCTCTCTCTCTCTCTCTCTCTCTCTCTCTCTCTCTCTCTCTCTCTCTCTCTCTCTCTCTCTCTCTCTTCGTCTTTCTCTCTCACTTTCTCGCTCTCTGACTCTCTCTTAAGAATGAGTAGTAGCAAAGAGTTTCATTTGCAATACTAGATTTCGGTTAGATCAAAGTGAATTCTTTTCTCGCCCAGTATTGCAGTATTGCTTTGCAGCGACTAAAAACAATCTCTGACTGTCTTACTCACCACTTACAGCTTTTTTTTATCGAAATGTGTCAAAACCAACGAATAATTAATTGGCAGTTAAGATGTGATTTTACTCTAACATGAAACTTCCCATCTAAGCAACGATGATGCACATAGATTTTATGACTTGGGTTCCAGAGATTGACGATCACTTTATTTCTATAAACAACCTTATCGCAATCTTTCCGATGCATTCAACGCAACATAATTTTCCGGTTCGAGTGCACTCTTGAATTACCCTTCATTCATCACTGGCGATAAAGACGAGCATCCAACTGAGTGAAGCCACTATAACCATTCTTAATGTAAGGACACAAACTTTGAACGATGCCATACATCAAAAGTTATAGCGTCATTTAAGGATGGGAAATAGTAAAGTGAAAAATTGAAAAAACATTTAATGTCACAATTATCTGAGATGGACTTTGTGCAAGGCGTCCGGAATTTTTGGACGCTTTGACTCTGTTCAAATCATGAGCAGTTTAGGGAAAGCCTTATTCTTTTCATAACTTTTGTTTTTGCTCGTTTCAAATAATTATAACTTTAGGGTTTTTCCAAGGCCTCCAAAAATAGAAGGCCAAGTCACCGAATTGAAAGAAGTGAAAAGATTTTGGAACAACCAGGATAAAAGTGATTTTAGTCCCTTTAATTTTAAGCATTAAAAGGACAAAGTGTTACTATGAGAGTATTTTTCAGCCCACACAATCAGCCTACACTGCAAAAATGTAAACTGTCCTATGCACGTGCGCACTGTTTTGAGTTATTTTTGAAATTCATAAACGATCCGTTATTTGATATCTATTGTTGCTAAATATTAGTTGCACAGCGCAATGCGAAGATGTTTACTTTGATTCTTGCTGCAAGTTTTTTGTATATTTCGGTGACTTAGGCTTCTATTTTTGGACGCCTTGGGTTTTTCCCTATAAAATTGTGTTTTTTGGGAATTGATTTTTATGTTGTTATCATTATTGTCATAATCTTGCTTTACTTTCATCAATTTTATTTGAGTAACATACTAAGAATCCAAAAACAGTTACAACATTAATTCCGGTAATTATTTGTTTTTAGATCTATAAAAAAAAAATGATTGCACCTAGAATCATATAAATTATCTTGCACATGTATAGATAAACATAGAGCTACCATGTTTTGTTAAGGTTGAGCCATAAAAGAAGGGGTGGGGGGGTAATAACCAGACCAATATAATTATTTTAAATTTGAGGAAAAAATCAGATTTCACCAATATTTTGTAATGTTCTATAAGTTATTTAGACTTATGATAAGCTGTCCAAAAAGAAGGAAAAAATCCTAAGTCAATATGTTGAAAGAAAAAAAATGAGGGTTGTTTTAACTATGAGGTCAACAAAGGTCTATTTTGACAAAAATGATACCGTACTTAAAGTTGTTTTTTTTTCTTCCCAGCCAGCACAATGCCGACACAGTAACAGCGTTAGCTGGTTAGCTGTCCTGATTCTGTAAGCACAACATTGCAGTAGTTTTGAGGATTCTTGATTTTAAAAAAGATAAAATCTGGATATTTGTGTGTGCGTGTGTATTTTAAAGTTGAGGGACAGGGTGATGAAAAGAGGTACAAGCTTGTAGTTCCCCCTTACTCTAAGTTTATTGGTTTTCGTTTTGTTTTGTTTTGGGTTTTTTTAGATAATGTTTACTCTTGATTTGTTTTCAAAATACTTCGTTTCGATGAAATGTCTTTGCTTTACCAAGACTTATTTAGATAAAAGTGTTTTTGTGTTTTTCAATACAGAAAAAAGAGTTAATTTCTCTCTAGGTAAGAGATCGAAAAAACGTGTGTCCAAATGGCAATTTTGACAGAAATTTCCATAGTGAAATTAACAAAAACTTTTCAAAGGATTCACCATAATTATATTTTGTTAGTATTTGCACGAATGCCTGGATATAATTAAATGAAAGTATACGATTTCTATAAGTTTTCGTGGGCGGCGTTTTTCAAATGTCTGGTCATTGCTTTGAAAAGTAAGAATGTGCTAAATCATCATTTCTGTAAACTGTTTCCATGAGTGTCTTTTTATATATTAAAGAAGGTCAAGATTTTAAATTGAATTTTTCAAAGAGGGGTTCAGTTTTAAACTAAAATGTATTAGATATTTAACAGCTCTCTCTTAATCCTTTTCCGAGCAGAATTAATAAGTTGGAAAAAATTAAAACCGTGGTGAAGACAAATCTTATACGTAGAATAAAAATACAAAAAAGCGGAAGAAAACATATAGAAAGATAACATTTTAACCATTCAGAAAGAGTGACAAAGAGAAACAGGCAGAGAGATGGAGAGATAGTCAGACAGACAGACAGACAGACAGACAGACAGACAGACAGACAGACAGATTAGGAGAAAGAAAGATAGGTGGAACGAAATTATAAAGAGAGGGGCAAATTCGGAGACCTATAGCAGTTGATTAAAGTATTTTGTAACCACTTAACAATCGTCACTTTTATGTCGTTATGAAAGCTAATATTAATTTTTTAATCAAGAAAGTTGCAGTTAAGATATATCATCATTTGTTACTTTGAGAGGAAATTGTGTGTTCAACTGTAATAGAAATATTAAAGATTTTTTGTGTCACGCAGCCATGCATATTGGTCTTTTCAACGTAAAGAAAATATAAGGCAATGGGAAACAAGGATGCGTGTATTCTACGCATGCATTGTTCTTGAATTTCAAGATGTTTAAATGGATCTTTTGGTTTAGGGAACAGATTTGAAGGTGTAATTGTTATTATGGTCAAAATCGCTGAAAGTAGGACGTCAATCACTAAGGCGTCAGTATCATGCTTTCAGTGTTTATGGAATAAGAAATAGATGTGCACGAATTTAAAAGCAAAACTTAAAAATGATGCTAATTTTTACCTTTTATGTAATCCTCAGAATTTTTTTTCTTTTCGCTTCAAAAATGCGGTTTTGAACATACACAATGTTTTGTCTTATACACATACTCATGTAGACATGTACTTCATGACCTGGGTGAATAAAAATGCATTTGGAAGAGAAAACTGTATAATATCTAAATGATTATGTAATACAACTTGAGTTCATTACTTGGACCAGGCATCTAGTAATAATAATAATTATGCATGTACACAAAATCCCTCGTAAATCTATCCCAGTCTCGCATCGACGAAACTACGCTGTTTCCTAGGTTCTTACGGAGGTCTCAAAGACTTCTAAAGTTTGACAAGTTTCTGTGATGCCATACACAAGATAGAGTGGTGTTACCAGTAATTATGTGAGACGGTCAATTTATAGTATTACTGAGCCAACCCGACAGTAGGGGACGAAATTTGATTGAAAATGTGATTAACCGTGGAATCGAACCAGGTACCTCTCTATGAAAAGTTTATCGATCTACCACTTGACTCTCTGCGGTCCAGGATAAGAGGTCGGTATGCCTACACTCATGCTATTGATGCTATCGCCGTGTTTTGCAGATGCCAGTAGGAAACATCAGTCACAACTATCTGGCTTACTGCCACTCGATGATCGTCAATTATTAGCACCTGATGCTAATGAAAAAGATCTCCATCTCCTTAAAGGCGTAATTACTGGAAATACTTGCCAGCCCCAAGATCCATTAAACTATAGAATTAAGCCAAAATAAGTGCTTTGAAATTGCGCTGTTTCTTTCTTTTTCTCTCTGTCTTAATCTTTCTATTTTTATCTCTCTTTCTCTATCTTATTTATCGGATTAATTATTTTTTCGTTTATCTATCCATCTACCTATCTATCAACCTATCTATCGACCTATATATCTATCCACAAGTGCGGTAGTTTTACACTTTTATAATAAAAAAACGGTTTGGACTTTGTAACTCTCTCGTCCAGATCAGGGTTACTCAGACATTAATATAAACCATATAGAACTCTTGGGAAGCACTAGGGGGGTTTCAAACCAATCAAAGATGCCAGGCATCCTGGGTCAGGTGGGCGCATACAAAGTCATGCATTAGAATTAAGGTAACCTACTGGTAACCTACTGACTGTCCATTGGCCAGCACATCACACATCACCCCTCCCCAGGTGTCAGCGGGAGATCTGTTTACACTCTGGTATCTGTCGAGCGCCTCTGTCCACACATCGCCGGCTCTTGTCTCGCTCTCCTCGGCCTGTTTGGAGTAAACACTGGGTCAAATTAATAGAATTATGGGCCTGGGATGGTATGGAGAGGGCATAAAAGGATAGGGGAGACATATGAGAAGAAGGGAGAAGAACACGGAGAGAAGAAAAAGAGAGAGTGACAGAGAGAATAGAGAATAGAGAGGTCAGATGGAGCTGGTTGGTAGAGAATAGAGGAATCTGGGGAGGAGGGGGGAGGGGGGAGCTTTTTAAAAGTAGGATCCTCTATAGAATTCCTAGAGAGAAAACGAAAGAAAGATATTACTATTCGTTTGCTTTCTAGATTTTTAGTTTCGTTTTTTTCACAATACCTTATAGCGATTTCACGAAGTAGTCTAGTTGAGATCTAGTTGGCTCTAGAAATGTTTCCGTACTCATAAGGACAAAAATCGTTACCAACATTTTTAAAACTTGCGTTGAAATGATGAGGTTTTCTTAATTTAACAGGTTTTTTAGTTGCTGTTTTTTGTTTTCTTTTTTGTGTGGGTGGAGGTCATTTAACAGTAGGCCTATAATAAGTGATGGTGATCGTTTAAACATATATAATGTTCTTCTAAAGGCTTTACGTGCACTTCAGAAGTAAGTTACTACCACTAACATCACTTGAAACTGTCATAACGAACATGTATTGTGCAAACGTAAGTTAATGGGGGCGAATGCTTGTACTACTGAACAAAGGGTATAAAACTGAGGTGTAGGCAGACGCTCTAATGTCTACTTCTTAATAGAAAACAGAGCTTACCTATAAACGAGTAATACCGCAGGATGAAAATATAAAACAGTTTAGGAGAAAGGAGATTGACATTTTTCAGGAAAAAATCAAAGAAAAAATGGACGGGGGTTGCAATTTAAACGTTTATGTGATAAGATGTAAACTTCGGAAAAAATAGGTTGATATGGAGTTATAATTCTATAAATATTTAGAAAAATCGGAGGTGATTGGATATAAAACGTCCATTTATCTGAATAGAAGAATCGCCAAATCTGTGTATTATGGCGTTGTTTGTCGTCGTTGTTGTTGTTGTTGTTGTTGTTGTTGTTGTTGTTGTTGTTGTTGTTGTTGTTGTTGTTGTTGTTGTTGTTTCAAGTTTATAATCAGGTTCCTAAACCTAAAAGATAATTGTGATAGTTCTTCCACCCAAGTAGAATGTTTTAATAATGCCGCCTTTAATTTCTACAAAAACTGTGGATGAAACCGTTTTGATGATTTTTATCTCATGCCAAACCAATACAGAAAAACAAAGAATCACCTGGCGAGCCAATATAGCAAGATAATTGGGAACCGCTCTAATGAGTCTCTAATCCCCACAGAAAGTATTGTTAGAGCCTTGCCTCCCTGGGGAACCTTGAGCAAAACTGTTCAAAGCTCATGTATGACCTCGTGTAAAACAGGCAGCTTTTCACATCATTATCGGCAATCATCGAAGGTTGAGCTAGCTACGGATTTATGTTGTGGCAGGCAGGATGAACAGGGAAAACATGGGACGTGTGAATGGCACCAGACAATGAGACCAAGCAGTAGAGTTCAATGACCTGGCAGAGCAGCAATACAGTAAAATGATAGTGCCTTGGATTCACTATAGAAGGCCCAGCTGTAATGTTCAAGAAACTTTTCCAGGAGGTATGATGTAGAATTCACATCTCTGCGCCGCCAATATCTTACTGCAGTGGACATAACTTGTTTAATGAGTTTAATGTACAGAAGTGTTTAAGGAAGTGTGACATTACATAATTTGAATTTACATGTACGCGTATTTTTTTGAAAAATGTATACATACATCTTTCCTCCGACGTATATCTCTCGCTCACTTTCTTTCTTTCTCTCACTTTTCCCTCTCTATCAGTTATCTCTTTCTCTCTCTCTCATTCAGTCACTCAATGTTATATATTTATCTCTCGTCTTTTCTATCTATCCCTCTCGCTTTCAATCTCACTCTCTCTAACTTTCTTTTAATCGATTTGAGCACATCTGCTTTTTAGTTATTTACGCGATTTCCTTCTTTGCCGCAACATATCACATGTTTTATTTTTCTCTTTTCTTTCAACTCTTAATAAATCCCTAGATCTAAATCTTCTTAGATTAAAAAAAACGTTACCTTTTGTTTTCTACTTTTTTGAACATTTAATATGTTTATCTGTGTTTTGATTTAAAATATCTTAAAAACGCAAAATTATAAACAACACATGGTTGACTAAGACTAAATACGGGTTGTTTATCTGTGGCTATTTTCAAAATTTCAATCGTTATCCATTTGATTGAACAACCAAAAAAAATTGACATTGGTTTCAATAGCGTGAGTTTAAAACTAACTCGTCTCAAACAAGATGAGATTAACAACACGGATCGTGGCATTATGTTGATCTTTCTTAATAACTCATTAACAGATGGGTCTCTCTACACAAACAAGCCAATCAATCGTGTTTGTGATGTCTCGACAAAAATTTTCCAGTTAGCTTAACGATTTCTACATCCGTCTTGATTACTCAGAACATTGACCCTTTCAGAGACGTGACTTGTGGGTAGATCTCAGACGTCGGCTTCCTGCTCCGAGGAAAAAATGATTAGAAATTATTAACAAGGCGTAAGCGTAAATAGCTCGGATATAGTTTTGCCTTTCTGTTATTAGAATCAATCAAACATACATAAGCCTCAGACATCCACAGACAGTTCAACTACCGGTACGTCAGATTAGGATCTGGCGGTTGGGCGATCCTGAGACAGAGTTCTACAGATAGACAGCAGAACATAATGATAAGAAAGGTCATAAAGACTGAATGAAGGAGACGGAGAGGAGAGCTGGCTTAAGTGGTATGGCGTTGGGATTATATTCAGGAGATTCCTGGTTTGATCCCACAACCGGATAAAATGTATTTGTCGGATTTCGTCTCTTGTTGGGTAGGTGTCAGTATAAGTTGAGACAGAGGTCCTGGTATTCCCATTCTGCTCTTCTGTCTGTCTCTTTCTC
>RQTK01000496.1:128178-208790 GCA_003991915.1 Elysia chlorotica
TCTATATATATATATATCTATCTATCTATCTATCTATCTATCTATCTATCTATCTCTTTCTATGTCTCTCTCTCTGTCTCTCTCTCTCTCGCTCTCAGACAGACAGACAGGGAGGCAAGCGCCTTGTCAGTAGATAGGTTTGCAACCAACGTTTATTACTTTTCATCTTGTAAAAGACAAAGGTTAAATTATGATTATTCAAGCAAACAATAAAAAAATTCCAATTCAACGGTTCTTAAATACTATGGCTTCGGCACCAAGGTAGTCACCCATCATGTAACCTTTCAAGTTTTAAAGGCGTCAAAATCATGAAGGTATTCTTTTTTGTGAATTGTCAGTAATATGTTTTCTTTCTTACCCGATACGATGTCAAAAATATCCTCGGGTTCCCAAATAAAAACTTGTCTTAATAATTTTTATTATTGTAATTGCAATGGAACATTATCTTTGGTCCTTTTCAGATGTTTTAGAACAGTTTTACTTTTGTATCATTTTTGTGTCGAATTAAAGTAATACTTTGACAATTAGGACATTCTACTCTTGGTCCAGTAACTACGAACGAAGTATAATAAATAAGAAAGCAAAGGGGTATAAGCATTTGCAAATAATAAAATTTCAAAGCACTTTATATGCAGCGGTGAGCTTGAATCGAGTGTGACTACGTTTTTAAAAGCAAGGAAAATTATGAAAATTCTATATTTGATTTGCGATATATGCTATGTTTAAATGTTTCTAGTTCTTCTAAATGGTTTCTCAGGATTTGTCATCGGCACTAGGCAACCTGACGCCGGGGCTCAAGGCTAATATCTGACAATTATAACATGCTGCCGTCAGTGGACAACTCTACAGAACCATTACACATGTCTCAGTTGGGCACATAAATTAAATAACACCCTTTTAAGATTTTTTTTTTTAGAAATGAGGAATTTTTTTCCGAATAGGCATTGAAAAAACACATATTGAAACACACACATACATAGCACTGTGCCGTAATCAGCTTTTTGAAAAGGCGAATCTTATGGTAGTTTTGATAACCATTACTTAGTTACCTTTGCATTTGAAGGCAATTATCTACGGTAACGCAATATGAGATGTGTAAAGATTTCTTTCATTTTAACAGTTATTCTGTTTACTTTGGGAATCCCGTATCTCGTGAAAACAACCAACAAAGAAAAAACATCTGCAGTCACTAGAGAGGGCGATCTGGCGCAAGCAGTAGAACAGTGGACTCCCAATCGTAGACACCGGGTTCAATTCTGTCGTGGGGCAAATTTTTTTGTTTTGATTTCGTACCCTACCTACAGAAAAATTCCAATATCCTTGTACTGTCTTTGTTTCTCTCTCTCTCTCTCTCGCTCTCTCTCTCTCTCTCTCTCTCTCTCTCTCTCTCTCTCTCTTCGTGGCACCACGTAAAATGTCAGACATTAATCTTGGGAGCCGTCGTCAAAATGTATCCTCCTTAGGACATATTAAACTCGAAGATAGTTGTTTCTTAGAATGGAATTTCTAAAATCAGAGAGCTTATGTTTATCCATAAGAACTATCACAGTTTCATTTTGAAACTTATTGCTAAAGACATTAAACAAAGAGTGTTTGGATTGCTTCATCCTGAGTATACAAGCTGATTGTGGGTGTTAACAAATAATTGGCAGGCAAACATTTTTTTATTAAAATGTTATTTCAAATCCGCATACTTTGATAACAACTCAAACTTAATTTTTCAAAGAATAAAACAAACATTTGATAAACCAGTTTCTGGATATGGTCTAGTAGAAATTCACTCAAAGCCAGATGTTGACTAAATGTCAACAGTTTGCTTAAGAAAATTAATATATAGTTTGTTTTTGGTCCACAACTTACATACGGGGACATTTTCAAAAGCGAAAACGTTTGATTTTACAGACGTTATTACTATTGATTTATTTGCGCAATCTAAAAAATGATTTAAAATAACTTTCTATGCAGTTAATTTGTGTTACATGAAAGACACAATTACCTGTATTGCTAGGAGCGCTGACACCGACATTGTGGCTATAATTTAAATAGTATTCAAAAAGGAAAAACACTCTAAATCAATCACCAAATTAAAGTATATTTTGTTTAATTTTGAAACGTTTTAAAAAAGCGAAATTCATTTCATAAACGAAACAAAGCTAAACAAATAGCTAAGCTAAAATTGCCTAGCCAAAGCACAGAGACCAACAAGTCATCTGAATAAAGCTCTGATGCTGTGTTTGAAATATGGTTAAAAAGTATTAACTAGTTTGATTGTAATGTCGTGCATTATGACTATTTATTAGTTTCTCTTTGTCAGTTCATCTCTCTCCCTCTCTCTTTCTCTTTATCTCTCTGTCTCTCAGTCTCTCTGGTTTTCCCTCGCTATCTCATCTACTTTATAACGAGCAATTAGAACATCAATACTAACATTTTTTAATTTTTCTTTCAGAAAGGCAACCAGGAGTAGTGTTTTCTGTGACCATCAAGAATAGAGCTTTCTGTAACCATCAAGAATAGAGCTTTCTGTAACCATCAATAGTAGTATTTTCTGTAACCATCAAGAATAGAGCTTTCTGTAACAATCAAGAGGAGTGTTTTCTGTAACCATCAAGAGTAGTGTTTTCTGTAACCATCAAGAGTAGTGTTTCCTGTAACCATCAAGAGTAGCGTTTTCTGTAACCATCAAGAATAGAGCTTTCTGTAACCATCAAGAGGAGTGTTTTCTGTAACCATCAAGAATAGAGCTTTCTGTAACCATCAAGAGTAGAGTTTTCTGTAACCATCAAGAGTAGTGTTTGCTGTAACCATCAAGAGTAGCGTTTTCTGTAACCATCAAGAGTAGTGTTTTCTGTAACCATCAAGAATAGTGTTTTCTGTAACCATCAAGAGTAGTGTTTTCTGTAACCATCAAGAATATTGTTTTCTGAAACCATCAAGAGTAGTGTTTTCTGTAAACATGAAGAGTAGTGTTTTCTGTAACCATCAAGAGTAGTGTTTTCGGTAACCATCAAAAATAGAGCTTTCTGGAACATCAAGAGTAGTCTTTTTCTGTAACCATCAAGAGTAGTGTTTTCTGGAACCATCAAGAGTATTGCTTTCTGTAACCATGTCTCCTATTCAAGTGGAATAACATCACTAGAAGCTGTTATGTATCATTGCGCCATTAGTTGCGAGCTCTCCCTAATTTTTTATATCTTTATCTCTCTCCTCTATTTCTGATCTTCGCTACTTCTAATTTTTTCTTTCTGTCTCATGTGCTTTCTTATTTTGTCCCTGTTTCTTTCTCTCTCTCTCTCTCTCTCTCTCTCTCTCTCTCTCTCTCTCTCTCTCTCTCTCTCTCTCTCTCAGTTTTTCTCCCCTTCTTTTTAAAACCTGTCTTCTTTGTTCCTCTGTCTCCATCTGCCTCCCCATGTTTCTCTCTCCTCTTTTTCTTTCTTTCTCTATCTGTCTACCTCTCTCCCCATCCCTCTCTCTCTGTTAAAACATAATTACCTATACACAGGGACAGCCACAAACCGATCCACTCTCCAGCTTTCCCCACCAATAGCTCCGAGCGACGTGCCTACGGGCCTGTCTCTTGTGTTGTGTTTGTTATGTCTTCTATGAATGAAACCCAAGTCCCAATTTATACGGATCTTACGAAGATTCTCCTTCCTGTTACTGATTGCGCACGCGTGATCTTTTACACATTTTCCCGCAAAGAAAGCACGTATCTCAAGAAATCTAAATTTTCTAAGTTTAATTAACTGAAAACTTTGTCGCCTTGTCGACTTTGATCTTCATTTTATTTTTTGTTTGTTTGTTGTTGTTGTTTTTTGGTGTGTTTTTGTTGTTATTGATTTGTGTTGCTGCCGTTTTATTTTTTTTTTCTTAATTTTAATGCTGTCTCTTTATACATTTATCTTGCTAGTTGTTGGGGTTTTTTTTTTTTTTGTTTAAATTGTAAAAACGTTATGTAAAAAAATTTATGGGAAAGAGCCCACGGATAAAACTTAATACTTATGAAGGTTCTACGCAATACAAAACAATGGCATGTTAAAAGAATGAAAACTTCATATAGTATTATTATTATTATTATTATGACATTACTTTTGAGAACAAACAAACTGGAAGATCTCAAAATTCCGATTATTTAACGGGAAAATGGGCCTTTTTTTTAATTTTAGTGCATAAAAATGAAATAAAAGCACTATTATGTGAAATGGTTTTTGTGGAAAGTTCAAACTATTTTTTTCCTTTACTCGCAATATAAAATTTCTCTAAAAGCATTGATGAATTTTAAGTGGGACGCAAAACGAAATTGACAAAAAATTTCCATTAAAACCTAAGCTCAAGAAAATACGTTTTGCTGCTGTTTTCTTGTTGTTTTTTTTTCAATGCGGGCAATCATTTATAATATAAAATTAATCTGAACTCCAAATCTAGGCTTATCTTGTTCTCTCAGGTAATTTCATCTTACATCTGCGCTGCGCACATTTCCCCTGTTGGTTTTTTTTTTTTATTATTCGATTTGAATGATGGTTCTAAGAGGCTGGTGATTTGCATGCTTTTCCCCAGTTCTTTTCTATCTGTAATACGTTCAACACTGGAAAGGGGGGAAATTTGACCTCGTTCTGTAATGTGTTGACATTTTTTATTATAAAATTTAGGGGTAATTTGCTTTTAAACGTGTTCTACCATGTTTTGTTGGGTTTTTGTGTTTTAACAAGTTCCGAAATGTACTCTTTTATAACTTAATGTTATCCTACTTCGAATGAACACTGCATTATGCGAAAGGGTTGGACTGACATAGAAAGTTTAACTATTATTCTCTAAAACACATTTAACGTTTCAAACGACACAACCTGCTATGCCATAAGAAACTCATTTGGGATCAGAGATCAGTTTCAGTGCATTAATGTTTGGTAAGCAACAAAGCTGTGTTATGTCCTAAAAATATATTAACTACCCTAAACCTTAAGTAGTTTAAAATGAGTTAGAACATTATGAAACTGAAGTGAAGTAATTCTGCAGTCATAGGGTATGACAAGAACTAGAAAAAGATACCGACTGCCCTGTGTTTCTAGCATAACAAAATGGCTATAAGTATCAAATTCATAACGTTCCTCTGTACTATTTATATGTCCTGGGAGCATAAGTTCACACTTGCACAGTGTCTTGGGGCAAAGGCTTCTCTGTGGTATTTTTCCGTTTGTTTTGATTTTTCGTTTGCTTTTGGATTTTCCTACTCTTATTATTTGACACTCAAAGTGTCACAGTAAGTAGAGTCACACTGAAACTAGTTTTAATGTAGGTAGTGACGATTTTTGTAAAGGCCTTCCCTACTTTAATGTCAAAACATCATGTACCGACACGACCACAGACATAGGGTAAACCATTTTTAAAGGTTTCACCTACACTTAAAACTTATAATCGTAACTATGTGTAAGTCTGGTTTTTTACATCTTGCGACTTCATATAATACATTAAGAAATATTAAAATCTAAGGCATAAAAAACCTCTTATCACCCATGACAAAAATCAGGACAAACTTCATTATCTTCAATCTTTACAGGATTGAGATCTCTACAAGCACTTGCGAAAAAAATCGTTTTTAAGTGCAATTTAAGGTTTAAAGTAAATAATTGTCATCTAAATATGTACCCTGATTCAAAATAAATGGTAACCCCCTGCCCCCCTCCCAAACAATTTTTTTCATAGGCTCTGGTGCCCCTCAAAAATAATCATTAATTTGTCATCGTTTCGCCGGTTATTTCAATGATTTAGCTCCTTATTACATTCAACGTAAGTGGACAAACTAACGTAAAAGATAGAGAATTGGGCTCTCAATCTAGAGTTGTTCGGTTCGATCCCACATATATACATATATGTATCAGGCGGTCACGTTATACGGTGATCGATCCCATATTATAGTGTGGAAAGAATCAGACACAAAAAAAAAATTTAAAAAAGACTTGCCAAATCGTGGGATCGAACCGAACAACTCTATGTATATATACATACATACATATGGAACAGAAATCATGAAAGACACATACATAGGAATTGCAGCGAATGAATTCAAAGCAAGGTACAATCAGCGCACCTCAAGCTTTAGATTAAAACATAAATTTCCGCAACAACACTTATTATAAAAAATATTGACTATACAATTTCATCGGACATAATTAAATCTGCAGTAACCTACTCCCCGGCAAGTAAATGTTGCAACAATTGTATTTCAGAAAAATTTAGTATCTTCCAACCAAAACCCAGCCTCAATAAAAGAAGAGAACTGTGCTCAGCTTGTCCACAATGTTTAAAATACTTACTGTAAAACTGTAAGGAGCGGACCGAAACCCTTGTGCTACAAAAAAGTCAAAATACACAACAAGTGCGTCGCCCGAAGAGAGTGAGTGATCAAGTTTGCTAGAAGCAACCAAAACACAAGTTGCCTGTCGAGAGGGGAACGTAGATACATACTCTGGAGTCACGACAGGTATTACATTTTTTAATTATTTCACGCTCCTTTTGTTGAGAATTCCATCTACATTGTTGATATTATGATATTATAATCAAGATACGTCTTGTTTGTGCATTCTACCCCTGGTATCACCGCCTTGTTCCTGTGAGGTAGCAGGTACAATTTTAGACGTAAGTATTGGGACCCACCCGCAATATAGCCATACTGCTGATGTTGGGTTTTAAACACCAACTCACTCACTAAAGAGTCGTCGACATGACTTAGCTGCTAATGAAATCAACCAGCCATTTCATGCAGATCTCTATTTTCTTCTCTGCCTCTGCCTGGGCCAAAGCACATCACCAATGCAGTCATTTCTTCCTTGTCTGTATGACAACGAGGACACACAGGCTAACCATTCGTTTACCTACTTTTATGTTGATTTGGGATTTTTATTCGGAATATAGGTTTATATATTTCTATGTCTAATCATATATATTTTAATTAGGCTGTCTTTGCACCATCTGTAGGTCATGAAAATTCCCATAAAAGTATTAAATGACAACTCCAAGTTGTCTTGTGTGCTCATGAAATAATAAAACACACATGGAGTGTATCAAAGTTTAGTTTTTTTCTACAACGTCCAGCTCTGGAGTGGTGGAAAACACAATAATAATGGGCGTTGGTCCTGGTAGCTGCCTCGGTAGCGATTTTGTAGGTGAGCTTCATAAACGCGGTATTACTCACTGGATACTTATCTGGGTTGGTGGAAATGTGGGTTTAAAATCAAAGGGTTTTAGAGTAAACGGCAGGTGAAAAGCTTGTATAAAAGCTTGCTTGTGAAATACTTTCCATTATAAGTTTAACTTTATAAAGTTTATTTTTATATGCTTAGCAGGAAGTTTAATTCATAAAGAAGATTTGCGCAATTTTTATGAAACAAAAAGATACACATTCATGTTCTTGTAGCTTTCATCAGCTTGGAGCGTTATCATCTCTATTATTATTTACTAAAATTATTTGTGCCGCGTGTGAGCGACTGAGACATAAATCTTGCTATCGTCATTGCCTATGTCGAGGAGATCTGGCATTTTCAGAATGTAAGACGACCCATCCGGGGTACAGTTAAGTTTCTAACCAGAGACATGAAAAAACCAACAAACGCACAGGATTCAATTTCACTCTCATAAGTAATTAGATCTTAGATATTTTCTCGATGCAAAACTGATTGGTATTTTGTCAAGATTTCAAATAAAAATATACTTTGCTTAAGATTATAGTAAAAATTCCAACTTTACTAAATACGATATGTTCAAATAAACAGGTATTAATTTTTAACTCTTTACGTCATTGGTGGAATTAGAGGATGGATATTCCAAAATCAATGTAATAATTGTAAGAAAACAAGTATATGCTCACACAAGTATATGCTCACATTAATTTTAGTAAAGAGAAATTACAATCACACTCACAAAGTAACGGTTTCATGATATAAGATGCTGTAATATTGAGCACAGAAACATAATTACTCACCCCTCTCCTGTGGGCTATTTTCAGATATGGATTTGGGGGGGGGGAAAGAGAGAGAGAGATAGAGAGAGAGAGAGAGAGAGAGAGAGAGAGAGAGAGAGAGAGAGAGAGAGAGAGAGAGAGAGAGAGAGAGAGAGAGAGAGAGAGAGAGAGAGAGAGAGAGAGAGAGAGAGAGAGAGAGAGACGTGTGCGAATTTAAGAACGCCAGTGGCCTAGTTGGTAGTGCTGTTGAACTACAAGCAAGACGCCCATGTTTCGAATCTCGGCTGGTGTCCTTGTCACCGTGCAGAAATTTTCATTAAACATTATGGTGGTAAAACTATTCAGAGATAGCTTTAAAGCCTCTCTCCTTTCCATCACTCAGGTGAGTTTCTGACCAAAAAATAGGTGTTGTCAATATCTCCTATACTATTTTGCGCATCAAATAGTAGAGGTGTGGTAAATCAGAAAATTGATTTTAAAAAAAGTCATGGAAATGAAAGAAATCAAATGAATAAGTAGTGGATATCTTGGAGGTGGAAAAGATCA
This sequence comes from Elysia chlorotica, assembly GCA_003991915.1. Taxonomy (NCBI): domain Eukaryota; kingdom Metazoa; phylum Mollusca; class Gastropoda; family Plakobranchidae; genus Elysia; species Elysia chlorotica. The sequence goes on from RQTK01000496.1 coordinate 136,676, forward strand.
TTGTTCAAAACCATTAGAAAAAGACAGGGTTTGGAAGAGAATTACAAATAATGCTTGAGAAAAAAAAACATTTAGCGATGCACAAAACACACACCATCTGAACAATTAAACAACAAAAAGAGGCCCCTATTAATCTTTTCAGCATAGCAAAAACGCAACTAAATGTTCTGACCAATAGATTATAATTATCTATTATTCATAACAAGGTTCTTTTATTCCTTAACAAGACTGAAAATCTATGCAGTTATCATTGTGGCGATTCTTCTGTCCATACAGAATCTCTTTATGCAGAAATTTCACCCATAAAATGCAGATAGAAAATTTCTAACATCTCCTGATGCGATCATGAGGGAAATCAGAGAACAGAACGTTGCCGATGCATGTAACACAATAAAACAAGAAAAAGGTGAAACTAAGAGTCATTGAACCCATAGAGAAGACAGACAGACAGACAGACAGGACAGACAGACAGACAGACAGACAGACAGACAGACAGACAGACAGACAGAGATAGAAACAGAGTTTGTCAGTTTGTTGTTGTTGTTTTTACCTTCCAATGTCAACACTATAAAGTTACATTGTAGACGGGGCCCAAAACTGACGTCTAACATTTTCCGTGCTGCCACACACGGTGGTTTAAATCGACACCGACCCAACCAGTAGCGAGACAAATCGGGCAAATACATTTTTGACCGATTGTTTGATTCGAACCGTGGAACAACGCTCTACCACTTGAGCCAGTATCATCCCCCCCCTCCCCCCCACAATCCAGAAAGAGAGAGAGATAGAAAAATAGAGAGAGAGGGGGGAGAGAAAGAGAGAGAGAGAGAGAGAGAGAGAGAGAGAGAGAAAGGGGGACAGGGGGGAAAGAGAGTGAGAGAGTTTTAGATTCTCTATAGTGAAGAGACCTACTGGCATCTAGCACTGCTGTTACGTAGCTGTCCTTAGTGTCATTAGTTGTGGTCAGCCAAGGTGTGAGAGCCGTAAACCAGGAGTTAGTGCTCCCGCCGCACACAACAGAGCTGCTCTCCAAGCCCAAGCTGCGGGCCTCGAACTCACTCTGGCGACCCCAGTAGTTTACGTTTTCTAAAATGATATTAAATACAGCATTTTAAAATATATCCCGATGATAATAGTACTGACAATGTCTTTAAACGGTTGGCATCATGTGAGGTGGTCAAGTAGGCCCAGGCTTCCACATCTCCACAATGGCCTCTTAAAAATTGTTATTATGAACTTTTCCGTACTTAAACTTGTTTTTGTTTTTGTTTTAGTTTGGGTTCGTATTTGTTGTTGTTGATTTCTTTTTTGCTTTCAAAATAGTCTCATGCTACTTTGCCTGTTTAATTTATTTAATCCAAACAGTGAAAACATTGAATATGAACTAATTCTGTTGGTTTGTTGTTGTTGTTGTTGTTGTTTTTATTTAAAACAGATGTATTTAAAAACTAGATTATGATATTGATATTTTTTATTTCGTATCTGTTGTATACAAACAAAAATGTCTACATTTCTTGTCCTAAACTTCCTCGTATAATTATAATCTACTTGTCTTTTTCTACATACTAATCACAGATTTTCAATTTAGTAATTTTACATGTAATTCATTTGAACTCCAAACCCCTAGATAACATACAGCCCAAGAGGCCTTTGTGGATAATAGCACTGCGGAGTGTGAACATTTAGACTTTAATGAGAGTGTTTTCCAGATGAAGGAGAGATTTCTCTGGTCTTTACCCCAGAAACTTGGCCGTATCGAGACAATCTGGAGCAACGACCATTCAATTTGGCTCTTCCACGTCTCTCTGGTTGAGGCGAGTTTTAGACCAAGATGGTGATGTTCCCAGCGGTATCGATTAGGTTTGAGAAAGTAAAGAGGTTTTGTGTGGGTTGTTTGTTTGCTCGTGTCCCACACTCTTCGTGCCATAATATTATTACTATTAGGTGTCTGAAAGCAAGATAAAGTAGTAACATAAACTGAAACATCTTCTTTTGGGATCTCCATAATTATATATAATTTATATATTAGAAGATGCCAGTACTTTTTTAAAAGTTCATTTATACAAAGTAAAATATGTTATCTTTTTGTCAAGAAATTTGAGGGGTCGAAATAAGATGTGAGAAAGGGCATTGTCTTAGATTTGCTACAGAGTGCTTATTTGTTGAGTTTGTGTTTACTTTCTGGGGATAGTGCAAAGAAATAGTCTGACCGACTTTTTTCTGAACGGTGGGACGATTTTTGTGTGTGTTTATTCGCTTTGTTCCAGTTAACTGTTATTTTCAAAAGGACGTTTATTCATGTTTGTAGTTGGGAGGTCTCTGCTTTGAATCGTGTTGCGTCAATTAGCGCAATGTATCCAGTCACCCATAGAATCCAGTCCTTTTGTAAAATCGTGGGTGAGAGGGTTCCAGGATTCATCGTCTCAGTCAAAAAGATTGTATTTATCTCTGTTCGTCGCATTGAAACCTTCGCTTGTTTAACCTTTTGAGTTCTGATTCTCTCAGAGATGGTCCTAGGAAATATTACGTGGAAAATTGATTAATTGATGAATTATTGAATTTATCTTTCGCATTAACTGTTAAAGTCTCCCAACGTTTTAAGCAAGACCAAAACTTCGACGACATTCCTGATGCTTGATAATATAATGCAAGGCTTGGTCTCTCATATTACATTGACACTCACGCAACAAAATTTAATAGAATCGTGCCATGGGTCTTTAATTAGAATATATTTCGCTCTACCAGCTGACCTAATTTGCCTCTCATAGAATCAACCTACTTAACGGGAATGGCTTTATCGTGAAACATTGTGGCCCACTATGTAAAAGAGCGAGGAACACAAACATTTTATTCGGTTAAACATGAGAGACCAAGTCTTGTTGATATTATCAACCTCCATGAATCTCGTCGCTGTTTTGGTCTTGCTTAAAACGTTGGGAAACTTTAAAACTTTATTCAGCCGTTCATAACCAGCAAAAAGACGCGCGCATTAATAACTGCTTATGGTTGAAATACTCCAACACGAGGCTTCCAAAAGTAACAGGCAGGGTCCCCGAAATAAACAAATATTTGCATTTCGAACCAAAGTGATCTATATCGTTAATGTATAAGGTACAATAAGGTCAGTTTTCATCCTCAGTCTAGTAGGCTTGTGGGCCGAACGAAAAAATGCTCAGTGCACACCATTGTCCTTACTATGATAGTAATTTATAATAAATAGATCACTGTTACTCTTGTTTTGCAAAAAAGTGTTCACTTCAGTCAATTCGGTGATTGACTCTGTTATTTTTCGCACCAGTCGTGCCGTTATTATTGAGTTGTTTTTTAGCTTTATAGAGTTTGATTAAAAGCGGATGCGACAACTCTCAGGAGGCAGAGGACATAATTAATACACTTTCCAATGTCAATAAAGTTGCTAGATGGACGATCAGGAAATTATCAAGTGCCTTTCATTTTTCCGAGTGAGCGTGGGTTAAAAATACAGGTTGATTCTAACTTAAGGAGAAAAAAAACAGCATTTTAGGGGCGACCTTTTCATCAAGCTTGAAACTGGCTCAAGTGGTAGAAGCGTCTCCCAATTGGAAGATCCAGGTTTGAATCCCACGATCGATCTTAAAATTATTTGTCCGATTTTGGTTAGGTCGGTGTCATTTTGATATGACCGGTTGGGATAGGGTCCAAGTCTCCCCGACATTCTCGTGTGGCAGCACGTAAAATTGTCAGACATCAGTCTTGGGGCCGGTACACAATATAGCCTATATAATGTAGACGTTGGACGTTAAGCAACAAAACAAACAAGCAAGCGCAGGCGCCCAATGCTTTAGGCTGGCTGGAGGTTCGAATATTACCCGATCCCTACGTCCTGGTATAGGAGTTTCAGTGAAACTTCAGAGACGTTAAACCTATCAAAGATAACATAAAAAAATTCACAAGGCTATCCCTAGTGATCTCTTTCGAGTAAAACAAAATCTCTCGCGGTTAATCATAACGAATGAAGAAGTTCAAATAAAAAGAACACTTGCATTATAGCCATGATTGTGCTAATTAAGGGCAATACGCTCTTGGTCCTTCCTTTATCAAAATGTACATAAACAATTATAATATTCTACTTGATCTCTTCAGGTGGAGTGACTCCAACAGAGTGTGGATATTGCTGGGGTGGAAGTGATTTTGAGGGGGGGGGGGTCATTTAAAGGTTTGTTTGAAGCAGATGCGCCAGTTCCCATTAAACATTTACAACAGACTTCAATTCTCACCAATGTAATAAATGTGATTATCTGAAAGTTTGGAATTTTTATCATAAAGTGCGTTTGGTTTTTTGTTTTCTTTTGTTTGTTGCTGTTGCTTTTTTGTTTTTGCTTTTTGTTGGATAAGCCTTGGCAAAAATTTGTGGGGTGTTTTAATTTGGGAAAAACACACATTTCAGGGTTGACCTATGCATCATCCCGTAGCTCAGTCAATTGAAGCTCTAGGCTGAATAACAAGAATCCTAAGGTTTGAATCTTAGCCGGTTCTTCCGCCTTGATATAATTATGATACTTAGTGAAATTTAGGGTATGTGAAACACTATCAAATACTATATTAAAGGATTCACAATACCTTCCCTGAGCATCCTCTATTAAGAATAAAAAATAAACCACCTCGCTGGTGGTCCTATTTATGAGAAAATGAAGTCCAAAAAAAAAAAAAAAAAAGTGCCCTTACATAAAAATACTTCATGTGCGGATCAAGTAGAATAAGCTCTTAGTCATGTCCTTATAGAAATAGCTCTAAATCTTCGTTTTCTTTTGTAACTAGATGTAAAGTACGAATGCAGTATCAAACGTCAGGTTGAATGACTCCAATGAGTGTGAATATTACTGGTTTCGTCATTGAAGAGTTTGATTCGAAGCAGATGCGCCAAATCTCAAGAAATACTGCATGCCTAAGTGGACGTTAGCTGACTTATCAAGTGCAATGCTGCTGGCTGAAATGAAAATATAGGCTGCATTTAATTTTAACGAAACTACCATTTCAACTCTGCGGCAGCTGGCTGGTAGCCCAGTCGTTTAATGATCTCCCCTGGAGAGTAGGAGGTCCACGGTTCGAATTTAAGCTGGTGCCCTTTTTACGAACAGGATCCGTTGTTAAACTTAAGGGGCGTTCAAATCCTTTCAACTGTTACATGTTTTTAATATTAATGCTATCATGGATATCCTTTATTAAGTAAAAACGTCTTGTTGGAAATCATAACTAAGGAGACTTGTCTGAGGTAAAAAGAACACCTGCAATATAACTATTCCCATGTGCTGGTTAAATGCAATAAGCGCTTGGACCTTCTTTTATCTACATAAGCACAGTCCTCGGTTTCTTTTGCACATAGGTGTAAAAGAACGGATGCAATATTAAACTTTAAGTTTAAGTCGTCAGTATTAATTGTGGTATCAATAAATTATTGAATGTTTTGTTAATACCAGTAAGAGCTGCAACGATATTCGCTATTGAGACATCGAATTTGGTGTTGGGCTTTTTATGTTGAATTCACGAAGGCGGAATAATAACCTTTCAGTCCTTAATTATCTGAAAACTATAATATCTGAAAATGTATTGTCTGTTTTTTTTTCTGCCCTTTTTGTTTTTCTAGGTTTTGTTTTGTTTATAATTTGTAGTCACCTAATTTGTAGGCATTCAAAAAAGTATTTCGGAGGGGGGGGGGGGGAGTTGTTTGTTTTGGGTTTGTCATTGGGTTGTTGTTGTTGCTTTGTTTTTGTTTTTTGTTTTTTGTTTTGTTTTGTTTTGTGGGGGGTGTTTTGTTGTTGCTTTTTTTGTTTTTGTTATTTTTTTTTTTTTATTTGCTTAATGAAAAGAACATATTATCGAAATAGGTTTCTCTGTCTGTCTGTCTGTCCATCTACCTCTCCCTATATCTCTATCTATCTATCTATCTCTCTATTTCGTAGGTGTGTGTTGACCCAGTCTATTAGTGGTCCATTCTATGGCAGCTGGCACCCAGGCGGCTTCAGAACGAAGAACTGCCACAGAAATTGGATCAAAGGGGGAAAACCCTCTTAACCACTCGTGTGGTTGCAATGTCCAACTTATTTTTTTTCAAAATGTTTTTTTTTTTCATTATTTATTTTACACAAACATACATCTTCCTGCCCTAGATAGCTTGTATTTATTCTTCTTTTATTCTTCATTTTAAAAATAGAATTTGTGATAACTCAGAATAAAAGTACTCTATTAAACTGTTTATTTTTCAAAATGTTTATTTTTTTATGTTCTTATTTGAGGATTATTCAAAGAAAAAAAAACAGGAAAGAAGTCTCACCATTAAAGGAAGTAGGTTGTACGCGACTATGCATCCAGTAAGTTTTTTTATGCTCTTAACTCATTTCTATCTGTCACATACTTTAAAAAATGTAGGTCTTTAACGCTTTAATACTGTCCTGAATCTGTCCTGAAAAGTGAAAACTGGTAATGAGAGCAATAGATTCTTAGTCTAAGTTGAACATGCAATGGTGTGTTTCATTTTGCTTTTTTTTATTTGTTTGTTTGTTTGTTGTTTTTGCTATTGGTTCTTTGGATTGTTTGTTTCGTTGCTGTAATTTGTTTGTTCTTTGTTTTGTGTTTTGCTTTGGGTTTGTTTGTTTTTTTGCTCTTTTTTACTTTGTTTTGTTTTATTTTGTTGAAGGGGTATACATTGTTATTCATACATATTATTGCTTTTTAGGGAAGTTCTATGTGTTTGTGTGTCTGTGTGAGTTTTAGGTTAATAGACTCATAAATTTACTATCTGTTTATTTGCCCTTTAATTTATTCTTAACATTTCCCTTCGAACGAAACTTGACCAATGAGATGATTGATACCTTATTCAAAAGCTTGAACATGTCGTGGGGTTTTTGCATGAAATAATTGTTTTCGGGGCAGATGATACTGAAAATGTTTTACTGTTATCGCAGATACTAGTAACAACATAGGAAGGATCATATCTATCTATACAACGCGCTCGCCAAGTTAAATGTTCATTCAACGGTGGGGTTTTTTTCTTCTATTCTTTGCTTGATACCTTAAAATCTAAAAAAGAAAAACTGGACCACAGCAAAAGTAAATTGTTTTTTTTTTAAACATAAGCTTGGAAATGGGAGAAATGGAACCAATCAATTACGGTTTGGTTGCATTTGTGACTGTAATGCAACTTTTACAGAGCAGGATGATATGAGACTAAGTAATCAGTTTTGTCTGAAGAGTCTGCTGTGACCGTTAAATAATGTGACCGGGTCAACTTTAACATTATTACATAAAGTTATTATGCTACAATAAATTTATCAAGATGCTTCCCTCTTCCTCATCTGTCTAGATGTTTTGCATGAAATTCACCTATTCCCATCGATTGTAGTTGTAGTACAAGGAAACTAGAAGTTTTTGAGACACAATATCTACTTCTACTTTTACTTTAACAGAGCATAAGAGATCATATTTGTCTATATTTTGCTTTTATTGTATTTTTACTATTTTCATCTTTTTGTTGTTCGCAAAAGGGGGGGGGGGTGGGTTTTTTTTTTTTGTTCTTGTTTTTTTTTTTTTTTTTTTTTTTTTTTTACTATTGTTGTTTGTGGAAAGACGTGTTTGGTTTTTCTTTCTCTGTTTTTGATTTTTGTTGTTGTTGCTTTGTTTTGTTTTCTTTTGTTGTTGTTTTTAATTTCGCTATATAGGTTAAAAGCACTTACTTTCTACACTTAATGCATTATTTGTGTGTGTGTGTGTGTGTGTGTGTGTGTGTGCGTGGATATGTACTTTGGGAGAATAATAAATAAAAGCAGTCTGACCCAATGGAGTTTAAATTTTATGAGGGAGGCTAGTCTTACCCAGATCCTGTTCATGTGGAATAAATTAATTCATTTTACAGGAAATTTTGTTATCGATACTGGATTTGTATCTACTGATGAAATAACAATTTTTATAGCTTGTTAAAGACTTATACTTTCGTTTTTAATATTCTATGTGAGTTCTTAAGTTTTATACCAAAAACATCTTCCTTAATTTCAAATAAATAAGTTTCAAAACGTTTATATCCTTATCTATATCATATTTCATTGTTGTTGCTGTTGTTGTTTTCTTTGTTTTTGTTTTGGTTTTTGTTACGTAAAGATATTTATGCGGATAGATCATTGATTCATAATCTAGGAAGTTTTGTTCATGCTCCTCTTACTGGTCCGTTCCATGAAATATTTCCTCATTAATGTTCTTATTTTTTATCTAATTTTGTCAAGACCTAGGGTGGTAAGTCGTAAGTACAACATTGTGGTAAGCGTACGACCCGTCGTAAGATATTGAGATAATAAGGCTTACAACGAGTTTTAAGCTACTGCAGTGTTGTACTTATGACCCCAAGGACTAATCTGTAGATATTTCATAAATAATTACATGTAATTCCTTGTGTTGGGCTGGTGTTTATACCAAGACCACGATTCCCGGATGTTTACCCTGCAACCTGCTGCCCGTCGCTCTCAAGAGCGGGTCAGAACATCACATCGGTGTAAACATGCACGGCCAAAGCTTGTTGATTATCAGCTTGTGAGAGCCAGTTTCATAGTACGATGCGTATAACTTTGTGTACACATTTAGAACTTTGACATGCGGGTTCTAGGTTTGTACTACAAGTTTTAGCGGATCTTAAAAACAGTGAAAGAAATCGTTAAGTCTGGTCCAAAATTTGCTACGTCATAATTAGATCTAATAGTTCTGCTGTCTTTATAGTTTCCGTCGTGACGTCGAGGAAAAAAGGAAGGGGTTACTAAGTTTTGTATTTTTCACCATTTTGATACTGGGGATGTGGTTATGTTGGCATACCTCCTTTCGACATATTTAAAGAATGAGAGGGTAGGTATGATAGTGGTCAGGATAAACGGCTTCATTCTGGTGGGTCCATTTCCCACTTCTAATTGGGGCGCTTCTGTCGACGGGGGTGTCTTGTTTTGCCTGGGGAAAAGTTTTGCCATTGGCTTTCCAGTCGTGATCTTATAGTATTTTGTTAATTTTTTTCCTACTTGAAAGATGGGGAAAGGAGAAGAAATTGGGGTCCTTTACCCCTAAGGGCTCCTTGGGCCTGTCTGGGTTGGTGTTTAGTTTAGAGGGAGCTTTTGGCGGTCCTAAGTACTTTTTAACTAAGTTGGTTATCGTGAATGAGCTTCTTGGATTCAGTACTTTTTCTGCTGTACATTGTATGTTTTCTTTTGTGCATTGACTCTTTAATTACTCTCTTGTTGGGGTGTGGGCTGGGCATGTTTCTACGATATGGTGTATCGTGTATGGTATGGTGCCATAGTATTCACATTTTATGATAATCTTAATGGTTGGGGATCCAAGTCTGGCTTTATTGATTTTATTGGAGGACCCAGACTTGTTTTTCTTTGTGTATTAGAACTGAGTCCAATTTTGGCCTGTTGGTGAGCTTTTTCGTTTCCTTCGATGTCACAGTGGGCTGGGATCCAGTAGATTTGGACATTGGTTTGGTTATTTTCTTGGAAGTGGTTTGCACGAATGTTGATTGACTCTGTAAGGTCTTACTTGGTTTTAGTTTTGTTTGGGTTTTTTTATACTGAGTGATGCTGCTAAGAAGTCCATTAGTATAACTATGTTTTTTCTTTCCATCTTCTTTTCCTGAATGGTCTTTAGAGTTTCGTCTATGGCCGATAATTCTGCAGGTGTTATACTATTATTGTTGGTTATTCTACTGTTGATCTTTAATTACTAGTCTTTGTTGTAAACTCTTATGCTAACAATGTTTCCTCTCTTAGATTTGTCTGTATAGATTTTTTTTTTTTTTTGCTGTTCCTTTAGTTTTTATTTAGGCTTTTCATGGCTAGTGCTTTGAGATTTTCTTGTCCGTCCATTTTTTACTCAGTGTTTGGCTTAGCTGGGTGTCTACTTTGATATTTCTGAGTGCCCATGGTTCTATGACTAATTTTCTGGTATTAATGGATCGGGATTGCAACAAAGCGCATTGGACGACACCATTAATAACTATCATTCAATATCTAACCACTGCTCAATTCGCCGTGTGTGGGTGGGTGGGGGTGGTGGTTTGGAACATGGGCTCTCGCTTTAATGATCAGATTAAAGATTGATGCAGAAAGTGAATGTTTTGGACAGCTTTGTGTCTGTACATTAAATAGCTCTGGTGGAGACAGCGGAATTGTCTTGTGTAATGGGGAAGAGAAGATTCATTGATAAAGAATGTCCCAAAAAGGAATCGCAACAACGTTAATTTCGCCAAGATGCTTTAGTTTGAACAAAATAGTTCTACATAAATAGTGTTTTATTCTGGGATTAAGATAGATAGAGTTGTAATTTATCTTTATAGAAAGAACACCATATCGCCCCTCGCTAAGTAAACTCTATCAGATTCTAGGTAGCATTCAAGTCTCTGGACATCGGACTTCCGTCTCATTTTTCTCCCCCAACAAAAAAAATATATATCCTAATCACGTATTTCATCGCGTAGTAGTAATGCTGTGCTTTGGTTGGTTGGTTTTGTTTTTCTCCGTTGAGTGTCAGTGACTTTATTAACAGGGTCGGTAAAGATTGTATTTGTTGGGTTTGAAGGGTTAAAAGTCTAACTCTCGCCCAATAGTTTAGAGCTTCCGTAAAACCACGCAAAACGTTTATAAATCGATAAATAGTCGATGACAATGATCCTTAAAAAAATAGGGATGGCAAGAGGAGTATAAAGTACTAATTTGCGAGTAGTTAAACACAATAGTGAAGCAATATTCTACAATTTATGCTCATATAGACAGACAAAACAGAGAGACAGACATACAGACATACAGACATACAGACAGACAGGAGTGCACAAGACAGACAGACAAACAGATAGACAGGTAGGCAGGTACACAAATAGATAAAGTAACAGTCAGAAAGACAGGCAGGTACACAGACAAACAGATAGACAGACAGACGGACAGACAGACAGACAGACAGACAGACAATAAGTTTAATATACCCCATATTCCCTAAGAAACCTACAAGGTGCGGCGCCATCAATGTAGATTCGAACCATATTCCTTCTGCTCATTATACAAAGCACTACCGTCTGAGCTTTCCAACTCCCTCAACGCTGGATTTATAAGTAAAAGCAGTCGTTTGGGTTTCGATTGAGATATGAGCCTTTGTCTTATCAGTTATCGAACTCTCTGTTTAAATAAAATATCTTGTAGAGGCGCATCTCTGCAATTTGATCACTTTCAGTTTGCAGTCTTAAGCACTTTTGGCTTGCTGTTGCTTTTTTATCTATTGATTAGACGTGCTGCTTTCAATGAAATAATGGTCATCTTTTTTCAGCATTTTACACTTGGCATTAAATTGATATAGCCTACCGTACCAATGGTAGCGTAGCCACTGTTTCCATACATAATTAATGCTAGATAATAATTGATTTTTATAAGTGTTCCTTAAATTTCCTTGAAAAAAAAAATTAGTACCGGTATGTCTAGACAATAATGCTGTTTGCCATACAGAAAAACAAAGATTGATTGAAGTCTCCATGCGTTACTTCCTAGTTCAACGAGACCAGAACTAGCTCGCAGCCTCTAACAATATTGGTTGAAATATTTAAGTCTGATTTATCGTTCTAAAACTTGAGATGGGGACATTGCAAAGATAAATAACTTTAAAACGCAGATCCTTAAAAATTGTAGACAAATCTGTGGCAGAGAAATCGATCTGAAGATAAAGTTAATGGTTGTTGTTTTTGGTGTCTCCTTGTGTTTTTGTTTTTGTTTTTTTTTTGTTGTTTTTTTGTTTTTGTTTTTTGTTTGTTTTTTGGGGGGGTTGTTTTTGTGTTGTTGTTGTTTTTTTTTTGCTTTTTGTGTGTGAATTTGTATTTGTTTGTTGTTGGTTTTTTTTTAATAACATACCCTTTTTAAAACAACAAGCCGGAACTACAACGATGTGGTAAGGTTACGGTGCGTTTTAAAATATATGAGAATTAGACGGCTTGGTACGAGTTGTAAGCTCCAGCGACGTTGTACTTACAACCCAGGGCGGTATAATTCAGAAAAAAGTCATTCTTCTCTTTTAATTGCAACATAAACGTCTTAGGGTTCATGCTTTGTGGAGTTTAAACCTTTAGGGTTTAGATATGAACTCGTACAACACGAGCCGTTTGCAAGATAAGGACATGAGGTGCTTTAATAGAACTGATTTTTTAACTAAATATCTCAATTTGAAACATGGCTACACTCGAAACAGGTCTGTAATAATTATAACTATTCATGCAGGGCATTATATAAAATCACTTTGCTTTCAGAAAAAACAGTCCTCTTTCCATTCTAAGCATAGAGGTGGATATTAGCCGAAAATCAATGTTCAAGTTTTAATTTCTAATTGAACCAGTTTGAGTTGTTGGATGTTATTGTTGTTGTATTTGTTGTTGTTGTTGTTGTTGTTGTTGTTGTTGTTGCTGATGCTGCTGCTGCTGTTGTTGTTTTGGGGGGTTTTTTGGGTGTGCTTGTTGTTGTGGGGGAGGGGGTTGTTTTTTTTTGTTTTGTTTTTTTTTTATTGTTTTGTTTTTGTTTTGTTTTGTGTGTGTGTGGGGTACAGTATTGTGTATCGATATGTAAGCCTATGTTCAAAATATAATCAAAATTATAAAATGTAATGCATAGTTTGTCTCCATACAACTATACTACTTAAAAATGAATACGCTGAGACAATAATTAGTTCTAACCTTATTAAATTTGGTTGGCCAAAAGTGCAACAAAGCGCATTGGACGACATCCATTAATAACTATCATTCAATGTCTAACCACTGCTCAATTCGCCGTGTGTGGGTGGGCGGGGTGGTGGTTTGGAATTGGGCTCTCGCTTTAATGATCAGATTAGAGATTGATGCAGAAGGTGAATGTTTTGGACAGCTTTGTGTCTGTACATTAAATAGCTCTGGTGGAGACAGCGGACTTGTCTTGTGTAATGGGGAAGATAAGATTCATTGATAAAGAATGTCCCAAAAAGGAATCGCAACAACGTTAATTTCGCCAAGATGCTTTAGTTTGAACAAAATAGTTCTACATAAATAGTGTTTTATTCTGGGATTAAGATAGATAGAGTTGTAATTTATCTTTATAGAAAGAACACCATATCGCCCCTCGCTAAGTAAACTCTATCAGATTCTAGGTAGCATTCAAGTCTCTGGACATCGGACTTCCGTCTCATTTTTCTCCCCCAACAAAAAAAAAGTGGAAGAAATCAGTGTTTCAGTTGGTTTCAAGCATATAGCTATGATAATTGTATCAACTTTATGCTGAATCAAGTAAAGTGTTACTATTTCAACAACAACGTAAAAGATTTCTCACTATCAACCGTATTATTATCTCAGACGTAAAGGCGGGTTTGTGACAGCCAACGCACATTCACGGCGCTGTCTTAAAGCAATGTGTACTAAAGGGCCTAATTTTAATATTAATTTTGTGTCGTCCAACAAAGAAATAGTTATTGTTTTTATTTTTTCCTGTCTCCATTTGAGAGGGTGGCTGCGGGGATGGGGTGCATGTGTGTGCGTATGTGTGGGGGGGGGGGGGTGGCTCAAGTGGTAGAGCATTGGTCTCCAGATCGCCAGGATCGCCAGGCAGGTCCAACGATCTATCATTTTTTTTCTGTGTCCTTTAGTATTACATGTATGTGAAAATCTGTGACGTTCAATGACGTTGAAATGCGAAATCAACGTTCCACTGGGAAAATGTATCTCTATTATACATGTTTAATTTCTTTCTCATTGCTGTTGTTGTTGTTTTTTTTATCATTTTATTCGAATATCCATACATACACAATTGATACTCCACTGATTTGTACTAAATATAGCTACGGTACATTTAATACAATTTTTTAAGCAGTAATGCATGCTCTCAACCATTCATAATAAACACTATTGAAAAATGATCTTTCTTAAAAGCACGCTCTTGATTTCTCATAGAAACACCTTTCTAAAAAGTTTTTTTTAAGCGTTTGCATCATTCTTCTTTTGAACATTTTATGTAGTTGTGTCTAGCCAAGAACAAAATTCAGGGGGAGGGGGTGGGGGGGGGGGGGGTCAGGTTAAAGATAGGTAGGTAGGTAGGTAGGTAGGTAGGTAGGTAGGTAGGTAGGTAGGTAGGTAGGTAGGTAGGTAGGTAGGTAGGTAGGTAGGTAGGTAGGTAGGTAGGTAGGTAGGTAGGTAGGTAGGTAGGTAGGTAGGTAGGTAGGTAGGTAGGTAGGTAGGTAGGTAGGTAGGTAGGTAGGTAGGTAGGTAGGTAGGTAGGTAGGTAGGTAGGTAGGTAGGTAGGTAGGTAGGTAGGTAGGTAGGTAGGTAGGTAGGTAGGTAGGTAGGTAGGTAGGTAGGTAGGTAGGTAGGTAGGTAGGTAGGTAGGTAGGTAGGTAGGTAGGTAGGTAGGTAGGTAGGTAGGTAGGTAGGTAGATAGATAGATAGACAGATTGATTGATTGATTGATAGATAGACAGACAGTGAGACGTGATACCTAATTATTGTTTGTGCTCCAAGAAACATAACTCCGGTTACATCACATTTCGTTTTAATGTCGTGTGTTAATTTATCATCACAATAGTCAATTGTGTAGTCTTTACTTTGACCTCCTCCTCATCAAAACTTAATTCAAAACGACTGCAGTCGCAGTGCAATTCTGTTTTGTTAATTAATGCTGTTGCTGTCGTTGATGAGGGTGATGCTGGTGTTGCTATGATTGTAGGCTACGGTTGTTTTTAATGAAGATGTTATGTCACTGCTGCTGGGGTTTTTTTGTTTTCGCTTTTTTTCGGTGAAAGTGATGATTGTTGTGGAAGCGATGTTGCTAATCTGTTGCAGTTGTTGCAGAGAATCATGTACAGTATATCAACTGATTTGATGCTTGATACATACGTCAAACGTTATATGACTTGTGGTTCCATCTTTTGTGCCAGAGATCCATATTTGGTTTCAACATGGCGCTTACGGAGAAAGCACTTCACGATTTCTTCTTGGCATATTTCAAGAATGCGTTAAAATCATCAGCTAAGGTAGCCTTCTGTAACATAATTTGTTAAATCTCCCTTCTCTGAAAGTTTGATCTTAAAACTAGATATATAGATTATGCCACAATTAAATTTGTGTTATTTCTTAATTCTGAACAGACAGTGTAGATCTAGATCTCTAGATCTAGAATCTAGGCACTCCTTGAGGCTTGACTTGAGTTTTGTGGTCCCTAGCATGTGGGCGATCAAATAGATCCTCAATTTCCTTAATACTTTCCTTTGTTGTGTCTCCTACTACGGTATCTAGTCTTTCTGTCAGTTCTTCATGTGAAGCGTCAACTTCCTCAAATTTCTGTGTCACTGTAGTTTCAAAATCCTTGACTTTATTAAAAAAAATTGATCTGTTAAGCAATTGAAGCTGTCTCTGTTTCTCACATTCGCTTGCTCTGCCTGTGTGTTTGTCTCTCTTCACAGGTTGACTGACTCCGAATGTAATCGAATTCCTCCCACCAAGCCATTTTTATCGCCCACAGCTAGGGACCACAAAACTCAAGATCTAGATCTAGATCTAGATCTAGGCCTTAAATCTAGTTCTAAGTGTTACCAATTCAAATTAAATTCTTAATTCGTACCATCAAATAATTTTTTAGATCATATAGGCCTACCGGGTAGACAGTAAATGTAAAATATGCATTGGTAAATCTAGGACATTTGACAGAAACACTTTATAGTGCATAAACACAGAATTCATTAGAATTGTTCTTGTCCCAATACCAGCGAGCGACAATTTTTAAGCACTCACACTGTGTGTACATCATGTATAGATCTAGGTGGTGTTTTTTGTCAGATCTAAAGAAAATTTCTCTGGGAATATTTAAATTGATTTAATGATTTGGAATTAATATTTTACGGAAAATTCAGGGTTATTAACAGTTGTTTGGATAAATAAGGTAAAATCTTCCTCCAGTGCCTAATTATATATATCCTATATGTCATGATAATAGGAGTATTATACACATTGGAGTACATGAATAATAAACACTTTTAAATTATTTTTTTTCTGGTCAAAATGCAGTAAAGAGAGATGAGTATATTTTTAAATTTGATTTTTACTACATTCAGCTTCATTTTCTTAATTTTACAAATAAATAATGTTTACTCTGGTGCAAATCTATGCAATGAGAGTGTGAATTGTTGTGGCAAAATCACAGATTTCTGTTATTAGCACTACTATTAGAAATCTGTGGGCCAAATATATAATTTGATTAAATTCCTTATGACTTTGCAGTAATATAGATAATTGTTCAGCATTATAATAGTAGGCCTATGTGTTTTTGTTTTTTTTTAACAGGTTCCAATTTTGGACTTAGGTGGAGGGAAAAACGTTTCTGATGTATGCAGTATAGCCAAACATCTTCAGAGAACGTCAAAGGATTTCAATGGTATGGCTGTGCTTTTAGAAATTTAATTACATGCCCTTTTAGAGAGAAAAATGTTGACAACAATGACTTTTTTAGTTCAGTTAATAGGCTGAAAAGTTGTAGTACTTACAATGTAACATATTGGTGTTTGTAATACTTACAATGTAACATATTGGTGTATTTTGATTGCAATGTTACTTTAGATGGCTTTAAGGAGTATTACACTGTACTTTGTAACCTGATTTGTTTGTTTGTTGTAGAAGGAGTAACATGTAATTTACAGTCTTTGATCTGAAAGTGTTAAATATTAGTATTATAACTCTAAAAAATTGGCATTGGCAGTCATTGCTTCTAATTCTATATTTACGACTTAATTTTCTCTTTTTTTTTTCAGCATCATAAGTTTCATAAACAAAGTTATGGCTTAAGTTTATTGGTATATAAGATATATCCATTCACGCCACTGCATTTTTTTTTAATACTTTTTTGGCTTTCTTTTAAATTGACGGTTAGCAACAGATCCCATCTTAAAATCACGCAATTCTTGTCCAGAACATAGCATGAAACTTTAAAGTAATTTAATGATACTGCGCTAGTATCTACTTTTTCAAAACAGTATTTGTGAAATTCTTTTCCTTCACTTTCAGGATATGCTTTTAATTTAAATGATCTCACCTTTGGTAAATGGACCTTTACACAAACAGATTCCATATGTGACATTCATTATAAAATATTCAAAATCAATAAGTAGTTTGATATTATGATGAGGCCATAAATGACTTTCTTTTTACAACTAGTAGACTAATCTGGAAATGATCAGCTTTCTTTTTATAACATTGTTTTGAAAATGTTCATAACATCAGCATTACATAAAAAGTTTGATAGAAAATTTAATTCATATAGATTCATGCGTACATGTATCTTTGTCAATTTTTTGTACAAAAAAAATGATCCAATGGTACTTAGTTTAAGGGTGTTTGATAAAACTTTTCTCCTTTTTTGCAGTTCCTTGATTTTTCCATGAATGAAAATAATCTTTTCTCACAGGTTTGAGTCTTGAGGAGCGCATGGAGGTAGAACAATGGATTGAGTATGCAAACACAACAGTGAAATTCTCAGACTCAGAATCTGAAAAAATTATACTAAAGGTATGCAATTACTTTGATCTTTTTAATGTTTACTTCTTTAGTTTTATCTGTTAAAATAAATGCATCTGTAACTCTTTGAATATATTGACTCTTTTTCAGTTTCAATTTCATCACTGAGTTCCATTTATAACTTCATGGCTTCAGAAACAGTATATATCAATTAAATGTAAAGTCTTGATCCTTTCCATTCTGAACTGAGAATAATGTTGAGCATTGTAAACAATTAATTTTATATATGGACTCAAAGAGGAGCTTGTTATATGATGTTATGTGTTTTGCAGCAGGAATGTAACATTTAGTTGGAGTGCATCTTTTAATCAAGGTTTGTATTAATTAACCTAAGAGAGCCAGACAGATCTTTAAATTCCAAAGGAAAAGGGTAAGGTATATATTGCTTTTTCGGTTGGGTTTTTTTTTTAAGTTATGAATGAGAGTATTAAGAGTAAGATATATCAAAAAGAAAATTGTTTGCTGGTATTGTTACAGGGAACTTCCTAGGAACAAATACATATTTCTTGACAAACAAAAACAAAATATCTTCATAAATAATTTAGAAGTGTTTCTATAATTTTTATACCATTGATTTTCTAATGCCAATTTGAGTTAATAATGCCATTGTGCATACATGTCTCAATTTTTTTTCAATGATAGAACCTGAAATTGACCATATTCAGTCCTCATATAAAATTGTAAAGGTGCACATTTTGTTTGTCTTATCACGATCTTAGTACCATGAATGTCATTTTTCCTCTACCGATATTTACAGTGGCATTTTTTGTTCTACAGTCTTCATTGTTTGGTTTGCTTTCCTTGCAGGAGCTCAACAATTGGTTGAAAGACAGAGCTTTCTTTGTTGCAAACAGACTAACTGTTGCAGACGTCATCATGTTTTATAACCTCTATTACCTCTTTGTAAGTATGATTGGGTTATTAATATTATTATATTGCATGATTTTGAATTCTTCCTTTTTTATTCAGCCATAAAGAATCTATGTTTTCAAGTAGAAGTTTAGGAAACATATTATATAAAAAATTATGGTACTGTTTTTTATCTCCATGATTAAGATGTAATATATAATTGGATAAATTGGCCTACGTTATATGTAAAGTTACATGGTACAAACAAAAAGAGTTATTGGACTACTAAAACCTGGGATGAGATGGTCGCTTAACAGTGAAGCAAGCTTCTTTTGGTAGGTCTCTTGTTCGATCCTCGATCGATCCACCTTTTTCTCTACTGGTTGGTTTTGTGACAGTTTAATGCAACTGGCTGAGACAAAAATTTCTGGTCTCTGAATGTAATAACATTTTATCAGGCATTCATCTTGGAACTCATCTGTATTAAATGAATAAAACCTCTAAGCTGACGGTGGAGATTGAGAATAATCACAGTTGAAAAACAATGGGAAAGTCATTTTGTCATAAGATGGCATCTTTTATTGAGTAAAGTGGAATGTCAACCTCATTTTGAGAATGGCTTCAATAAATTATTATATTTAAATTTTATTTATTTATTTGAATTTGCTTGAAATTAATCTACATGTATTGTTGTGAGTTTTACCGTATATCTCATTTCCTTTATAATTTTTTTAAATTTTTTTATGACTAGAGTTTTGTTGCAAGTTTGTTATACTTTTCAAATTATTGGGGATTTACTTGGATTATTTAGAGGCAACTCATTTTGTGTTGGTTCTTTTATGAGAATTTTGCAAATTTTCATAGGCTTAATGAGTATATGAGAGAAACTTAAAGTAGTCTGGTTTCATTGTTTGTTGTTTTAGGCATGTAAATGGTCTTATATTGACCTTACTCTTTTTATTGTCCCTTATTCTGTAAATCATACAAATTATTGAATCATAATGCAGTAAAAACAAAGTAAAGAATAAAACCCTTAAAAAGTTGCAAAGGTTCTCATAAATCTTTTTAGAAAAGATTGGCTAAATAGAATATTAAGATAAGAAAAGCTTCCTATTGGTGTCAATGCATTATTTTAAAAATTCGAATTTAAGAAAATTTGAGAAAATGCCTATGTATAGTCATCAATTTATACCCATTTTTTTTTTTTTTTACTCTTTGAAAAACAAAATAGATGTTTTTTTTCTTATATAATATTTCCCCAAGCGGAAGTATACTAACTTACCTGTTTAAATATGCCATTTTACTCCGTTCATTTTTCTTGCTTTGTCATTTATTTGTATCCTGTTTCAGGCTGAGAGATTAACGTTCCAAGAAAAAGAAGGGTGCATACATTTATCTCGCTGGTTCCACAATGTAAGTGCAGCTTTATTAGCTTTGATTGTCTACTCGCTCAGATTGAAACATGAACTTTGTATCTTTTCGCTCTCTTTGAATCATACAGTTCTACATTTACCGAATGTCTCTATAAGTGGAATATAATTTAAAGTATATTTATATGTAATTTGTAAATTCAAATTATCCTAAAAGTCTATTGTAAATAGTGAATCATTGAGTGTTTTTTTTTAATCTTCCATTTGCATTATTTATTATTGCTTATTTTTTATTTTGCCTTTGCTTATTTATTTTTTGTGCGCATGCATATAACTAGAATTTTTTTTTTTTTTTTAACTTAGAATTTTACTGAAATTTAAAAATTTCATTTTTTTTTTAACCATTAGTTCTGACAAATTTTTAACATTATTTTCATTTAAATTGTAATTCATAACAGAAGTGTTATGATGTCCTTAAGCCTTTTTTTTTTTATTTCTGATATATTTCTGTATCATTTTCCCATTTTGACTCTCCTAAGCAAAGTGAATTTTGTCTTCAACCAGGTTCAACAAGACAAAAATGTTAGACAGTCATTGCAGCATCTCACGTTTCTCAGAACCCCAGTGTATGACGGTGTCCGAAGTCACTGACATCCTTGATCTCATCACATCTTGTCTTTTTATTTATTTTAGGATTATTCATGATAAGATGTGGTGCTTTAATAAAACATTGATTTTAAAGCTTTTTATTCTTTGAGTGTATATATGGCTCTGCCATTGTTTTGGTCCTGACCGGGTTCAAAGATAATTTATAAAAAAAACTTTTTTGCCCCCTACTTGCCGGAAGGGTGTCAGTATAATGTGATCAGCTGAGACATGAGTCTAGGTTCTTTTTAATCAATTTTTGTGCTTTATAAGAATTAAGTTGAAAACAATTTTCATTTCTTGTCCCTCAGCAGATTTGATCTTGGATAAAGTTAACGATCGATCTCCATGGGACATAACTCAAAAGACATCTTTGATAAAAAAATTTGTATTATATCCCATTTTTAGTTGACTGCAACAAAAATTATGAAAGAAAACCCAGGAAAAAAGAAAATAGTCCAAAGGAGCAATGCCCGTGGTCTGTCTCAAAAGACTCATTATTGAATACATGTATAGCTTTAAAACTTTAATATATAAAATGTCCTGCAACACAAAACAATGCACTTTACTATAATTATGTAAATATGTTATACAACATATGTATAGGTATTGGTGTTTTTCAAGTACACACAGCTAAAAATCTCAGGATTTTTAATATTATATATATATATTTTTTTTTTTTTTTTTTTAATACACATATGTCACTCTTTGACAAGCTGGAGAATAATTGCTGTTCAAACTCAAAGCTCTGAGTAATAATGGGAAGTGGGAGGAGCGGATAGTAGTAGTGTTTCTACTCGTTAAGTCCAGTGTTAGGTTCCTAGATGGAAATGAATTAATTCTTTGGATTTCGTCCCCTGCTAGTCGGGTCAGTGTCACTGCCAGTAAAATGTGACCAGCTGAGACAAATAATGAAATCCCCGCCGTCTCTGTGTGACAGCACATTAAACTCTGGGATACAATTGTGAGGTAGTTGGATCTGTGCTATGCATATATATGTACAATCCTTTCAGGAACATGGGAGAGAGCTCTACTTCTCTCTTCAAACAAAACAGTATTTCTATCCTTTAATAACATCTAGAGATCAAGATAAGCAACATTGTAAATTGCTGTTGAAGCTATGGTAGCGGTATATACGAAAAGCTATCATAAATTCCCAACAGTATAACATGTACCTGTACCCTGATCATAAGGTAACTGCAAATAACATTTTTTATGCAAGATGAATGCAAGCTTCCAAACAATGGCCGGGGACTATGTATTCACCATTGGTAAAAGCTAACTAAAATTTTACCTCAACAAGAAAAAGAGAAGAGCTTTCTCTGCCTCAGGGGTCTGCAAAAAGAAAGGTTTTGTTTCTTTTAATATTCACCGAAAGGATCGGGATGAGCACATTTTAGCGTAATAAGTGTAATATTGAAGTAATAAATCAATATCATACTATTCATAGTTCAGATTGATACTGAGAGGGTAATTTTTACTCAGCCTACTTGGACAACACTGAAGCGATGAGAAATGGCCTTACTGTTTTACTGGTATAAATTACTTGAGCTATAAATGCAAATCTTTATCCACTTCGGTGACTTTGCCTGCTATTTTGGGAAGCCTTGAGTGGCTCTGTCTCTTAGTCTGGGTAGTCTGGGTTGTTCTCCATACCCGCTACGAAAAGGAGTAACTTAAACCCTGGCGCTGCGGGGTCCCGACTTTAAGGGTAAAAAAAAAATTAACATTATTGTTACCACAAATAGATTTTGTGAGTGCAAATATAGAGTCCCTCCTGACAGGGTAGGTCTCCGATCCTAGCTCAGAGGGGCGCCCACTATAGTATTAGTGGATGACTTGAGGACGACCTCGAGACGTCAACTTGTCACAGTAAACCTTATTCACTTATAACTCAAAATATGTCTATACTAAAGGCATCAACCAATGAAAAGGTGCGACTTTTTCGCTCTTGTCTGCTCTACCAAGTCTTATTCAGAAGGCTTTGAAGTATGATGAAGCAAACATGCAGACCACGGGGTATGAAGTCTGGTTTCTTGGTATGTTTGATTATTACGTGATTATTGTTCGTTGTAGTTGTGATCACGCATCCCACAAGAGTGTGAAGATTGGCATCTACTCTTTCTCATTTGACCAATCAGCGGTATACCCAATAAGCGCAAGGTCTCTCTCTCTCTCTCTCTCTCTCTCTCTCTCTCTCTCTCTCTCTCTCTCTCTCTCTCTCTCTCAGGATAAACGGTATCTACTCTCTCTATGAGCTAACCAATCGGCATTCACATGTATTGGACAGTAAACTATAACTCCTTTATTGATCCCGATACACAACATGCACTCACCTAGTGTTAAATCCCAATAACTTCCAATTTTTTTTTTCTTTCTAAGGAACTGTCATGAATTCAAAAACAAAATGGTAAAAAAATTATCATTCATAATTAATACACTAAATCCACATTTAACAACTTTTTTTAAATTAGAAAGTATAGGGTTTTTTTTTCTTTATATAACAAATCGAACAAAGTGCTCATATGATTTCACGCCTTCAATAGAACACCTCACGAGGCACTGCAGACTCCGCAGCGACACCTCCAATATTCACACTCGATTGTAGTAGCCAGCCGCGCACTCAGGTCACATTTTCAGAGCGCACCGCCTCCCCCCTTCACCTCCCCCTGTCAAACTCATTCTCCCGCCCCCCCCCCCCCCCCCCCTTGACCTTGAGTTAAGAACAAAGTGGTCCTTGTATAAATACTTGAATCTCATAGTCTCAGTCGCTTTGCCATTGTTATGATGATCCATTCAATTTGGACTGCAAACGTTTTTCACAGGAGAATGACGTCTGTCAAAGGGCATGCGTGATTGGTTCAGTCAGCTGTGAAATTCTGTATGCAGGCAGGAATTGGAAAACACTTCAGGCCTACGATATATTTTATAAGATTAGGAACTGTGCTAGAATAGAGCCAAGAAATGGAAACCATATGCCTAATATTTGACGTTGGTTCACGATGAAGTATTAGTATTGATAAAAAAGATTTTTAAAAAGGAGATGACAATAAAAAAATTGTTATTGTTATTGTTCCTGCTATTGATATTATTACATGTTTAAGTATTATACTTATTATTTTTAGTAGTACCAGTAGTTTTTGTAGTTCTTGTTGTTGTTGTTGTGGTGGTGGTTTAGTAGTAGAAATAACAACAGCAACATTAGCAGAAGATTAGTAGTAGTAGTAGTAGTAGTAGTAGTAGTAGTAGTAGTAGTAGCAGTAGTAGTAGTAGTAGTAGCAGCAGCAGTAGTAGAGTAGTAGTAGTAGTAGTAGTAGTAGTAGTAGTAGTAGTAGTAGTAGTAGTAGTAGTAGTAGTAGTGGTGGTGATGGTGGTTGTGGTTTTTATCGATGTGCTGTTTCCTGTATGTTTTTTTTTTCAATTTACTTCAAAATGTTATTACACATTCTGTACAACACAAACATATAGAAGAAGATTTGTAGAATTAGAAGTCATTGGAGCATGACTCAAGACATGAATCAATATGAAAAGTTTAAATAGTGATATTCATGTTTTTAATGAAAAGTTATCGTGTCTTTGTGTTGAAGAGACATTTAACCACTTCATGTTTTAGAGAGAGCAAACTGGAATGTGTCTTCACGTTTGAAGTGTCATTGAGCAGAGTCTTTTTTTATTCTCTTTTAGAATAAAACAGATAAAGGATCATGACTTATAGCATGAGTGTACACACCGAAGGAATAAATGAGATTTACCGAGAGGATCGGTTGGTTGATTGTTTTCAATATTATGAAGAAACATCGATATATACTAGAATGTATTATTACATTGCAAGGTGGCTGACTGGTTTATGGCATAAATATATAAAACGGCTAGAAATTATTTGAATTTTTGGACAGGAAGAACAAGCACAAAATTGGAAAACTGTTAGAGATTGAGAGACAAACAGACAGACAGACATGTAGTTAGAGAGAGAGAGAGAGAGAGAGAGAGAGAGAGAGAGAGAGAGAGAGAGAGAGAGAGTTCTCACTCTCTCAGACTCATAGTGGCCTGCGCTGGATAATGAGTGTCATTGCTTTTACCACATGTTTACTTTCTATCTCAGCATCAAGTGGTACAACAGTACTCAATCACTTAGCTTATTCTCATAAAACTAATTTGTCATTTTAATTTTTATTATAGTTATAATACACGACTCGAAGCAGAGAGTAAAAAAAAAAAAAGAAAAAGAAAATAACAAAAGAAAACAAACAATTTCGAATTTTATACCTAAATTGGTTTCTATTTTTTTCTTTCGGAGAGGCATAACACACAATTATCTGGCATATAGTTTCAGTATCGTTTTAATATGGACGTATTGTATTTTATTTGAGGTAAAAGAATGAACGACCGAAAGTACATCCCTGTATTCTTACCTTGTAACCCATCATCAGAATAATCCACGGCTGCTATACAAGAAAAAAGTAATGAGGAAACCACATAGACGGACAGATCTTTAGATAATTATAACCCCCTCTCCAAAAAATCCAACAAAACTACACAATCTTAACCATCGATAAATTATTATAATTTTACAAACCGATAGTACCATTCGGCGTGAACAGATTGAACGCTTCATGATCGTAATATTCGTAAACGTGAAGTTGTTTATCTAGATCTATAACTCGTTTGTGGCAATTTCGTTTCATTTGTACGGGAAGTTGTAAGTATGTTAAGAGTAATTGTATAAGTTGTAAGTAAGTTAAGAGTGATTTGTACCAAATTCTTTTCGTCTATTGCTATGTTATTTAAGTGTGGTAAGTTGTGGTTTGGTAGATCTAGATCTAGATCTAGATCTACTTGCTTAGCTTAGGAATCGAATCTAGAATAATTAGATCTATAGCTGGATCTGGATCTAGATGTAGGCCTAGACTGAGTCTTCAGCCTGGAGGCAACAGAGTTTTGTGCCCTAGACTGTGGGCAATCAAAAGGATGGGTGGTAGTGCCGAGCATCCGGGGCTTTATTAGTAATTACAAATTAGTAATTAGGTCGTCGATGCTTTCCAGTGTTGACAATCTAAGGCGTTGGCGCTTTTTTTAATTGTGAAAGTCTTCACCTTCCCAAACCTTCGACACTTTTCTCGTCTCGAGAATCTCAATTGTTGATGCTTCTTGTCCAGAGTATCGTCCCGCAACAATGCTAGTGCTGGACATTAGGCCTAGCGCCCTAGACAGTGAACGTAGACTGCGTGAGCCACATTGTCGCATTTTTATTCTTATTATTCTTCTTCTTCTTCTTATTATTATTATTAAAAATAATGTTATTATTATTTCTATTATTTTTGCCGTTGGTGTTTTTTCTTGTGATTTAAAATAATATCAGATACATACTTCAAGTTTTTAGCGCTTTGTTTCATAATTTCCAACTTTTTTCTGATAAAGAGAACTAACAAATAAATTATATTTACGCTGATGTTGGTAATGCATACTAGGCCTACAATCAATTATGGAATAACCGTATCGATGAGAGATTAAAATTGATTTATTATTGTTGCAGAACTTGTATCTTAATTTTCACTGTTCTTGGAGGACAAATTTGATAAAAATGTGAACAAATGTATTTAACTATAAAATTAGACAGTATTGACGAAACAGTCATTATTTTTGTAACGTTTTTGGAAAAGTAGAGTAAATGCAGGACATACATTTTATGTTTTTCAATAGCGTATTGTTTTTCCCCCAAAAATGCATAATCATGTCTATTATAATACAGAGTTGTTTCGTTTCATCAATTTGATTACAACGTTTGCAAAGTTCAAAATAATCCTAATTGATTGAAAGCACTAGTTATTCTAATTTATTTGAAACTCAACATTTACAAGCACGTATATGTCACATTATCTCAAATAACAATGGAAGAACAGATTTAAATCGAACATATCTTGTTGTTAGTTTAACTGAGATTTGAATGGATAACCTTAAATAAGTAAAACTCGTTTTTCATTAATTATAACTCATACTTTTTAGCTCTTGATACCAAACGCTCTTACTGCATACCTTGTGGCATTCTTCTTATTCATTTCGTCCAACATCGGTGAGATTGAAGGATATGTTTGTGAAGTACATGATATGATTAATTAAAGAATAAAATTAAACGAAGAAATTGGCTAATTTTCTACTTTTTTCTCTTATATTCATTAAGGTAAAGTTGCGACAGTTTATATTTTTGTACTTCATCTCGCGTAGACAGAACAAAATTTTATGTGAAATTAAAAATAATAAAATTGATTATAAATGCCTTAGTGGCCACACGCTCTCAGTCTAGAAAAACTGCAAAACACAACAGTGAAACCCTTGACTGTGGTAATCACAAGTTCTGTTCAGTGTAAACACACTCACTACCTGCGTCTACGAAGCAATAACATCGCACAGCAACGTTTTGCTACT
Organism: Elysia chlorotica; assembly: GCA_003991915.1. Lineage (NCBI taxonomy): Eukaryota > Metazoa > Mollusca > Gastropoda > Plakobranchidae > Elysia > Elysia chlorotica. The sequence goes on from RQTK01000496.1 coordinate 163,526, forward strand.
GCTTGTTGCATTTGCTTAATTTCGATACTTGTAATTTTAGTGTCAGTCAATACTCAATGCACATAAAAACGAGACCTCTCACCTAGCACAAAAGATCACAGATGCTCGCAAACATTTATTCCAAACTCCAGTGATTAAGTTAAGATCACACGCACATTATATAAAAATGAACTGCTGTATTTTTCCTTGATGATTCGACACGTTTATTAGTAACTAGAGAATGGTACTATAGAAGAACTCAAGAAATGTTTTAAAACCATGATATTACCGGCTTAAAAAGCTAGGACTCCTTGTTTGAAAATAGCGCTCCTAAATTAAGAAAATAATTTTTTTTGTATATCAAAACCAATGTATTTTTTGTTACGTCTCTCCGGGAAACTTGATTTTCAGAAAATGCATTCTTGGTTTGTTGGCCCCAGTGTTGAGTGAGGTAGCTGCGCTGGGTGTGTTGCCGCCCCTGTACTTTCTATGCTGAAAGTCAAAGTAAACGTCCTGGTCTAAAGCCTTGAGAACTTTGAAGTTGGCATTTTTCTGTGAAAGAGCACTGTCTTCGCCGTTCACATAGTGAAACTGGGACCTGATATCGTTCTCGGACACCATGGATGAACAGCCCATGTAGAGCGGCTCCTTGGCTGGAGGCTTTTCAGGTTCGTTAAGTTGTAGAGAAGAAAACGTTTTCTCCACTGGTTGGTTCAGCAAAGACTTAGTGGTGAGGTTTTCAGACAGCATCGATGCATTGTCCGCCATCGTGGCGAGGTTTTCCTCTGATGCTCTGAAGGCGCTGTACAGTTTTGACTTTCTGTATTCGGGCCGCGTTGTTGGAACCCCCGACTCGGAGCAGCGGTCAAACTCTTCGTCATAGAACTCAGGCTCTAAGATGTCGTCAGGCGAGAGGCCTATCTTGTTTATGCCGCTTATCTTTGAGATGGATTTCTTCTGAGACATGTTGGGTGGTCTCTTGTCGATGATACCCACACACTGCAAGTGGTCCAAGATCTCTGTGCGCAGGATGGGCGAGGCTGTGGACGGTTGCTTGGACGTGGAGCCCCAGGGCTTGCAGAAGGTCATGCTTTGCTTTCTGTCGGGTAGCTCGGCCAGGTGCTTCAGGTGGGTTTCGTCCTGATCTATTTGTTGCTCTTCCTGAGATGGAGCTCTAGTGCTTTCATTCGACTGGCGTTTATGAGACGGCCTAGAAACCTGAAGTGGAGATCGGCTACTTGACAAGGAAGGCAACGATTGTCCAACTAATGATATATTTCCCATGGATGCCTTGGGACGATGGTAAGTTGCCTCATAAACAACAGGAGAAGGTGAATAAAGTTTATCTCTCACTGGGTAAGATGGTAATCGCTTGGATGCCATAAAGCGTTTTTTGTCCGGGATGAATCCTCTCTCCGTGGGGCTAGGTGTGTTGGCGTCCACAGGGCGAAGCTCCATGAGCTCAGGAGACTGCATGGTTTTCCCGACAATGTGGTCGGAAAACAGGTGTTCCCTGACCCACATGTTCAAGTCAATCACATTGCTCTGAAAGTTATCTAAGATGCTCCGTCTTCCTTCTCGCATGTGTCCATGTTCTAAGAGTTTCTCTGTTTTGTTACTGCCGGCGATGCTTTCTATCCTCAGATCATCGCCAACCTCGAAAGTGTCCAGGCCTTTAGACTGCCTGTAAGCGGCGATGGCGTCTGCCGTCTCGCTTTGGATGCGAGTGTTGCTTGGCGCTGCCGTGTGAGTGTCACCGATTGCCTTCTGTGTCTCAGGACTTGTTTCGTTGTTGATGGGGAAATCTTTCTTTTGCGCTAGAATAATGATGGATGGGGCTCCTCTGTCTCCGCCTTGTCGCATGGGTTCGCTCATGTCTACAGCTTCACACTTGGCCATTTCGGTCAGTTTCATCATCAGCTCTTTTTTCTTGTTAGTAGAAATATGCTTTTTTAAATTCTGCATTTGTTGCACAGCTTGGGCACGCTTGTCGTCTTTCGACTGTTTTGATGTATTTGCTCCTTTGGCGCCATTTTTATGATCACCGTTACCTTGGCCGAAAATTTCAGCGGAGTTGCCAGCTGTTGTTGTATCTACCAAAACGCCATGAAGAGCATAAGGGCTATCACCTGAATTCATGGTAACCTTATAACTTTCCTGTGGTTTTTTAACCTGCGCTTGAGCAGCCTTAGTAGGACCAGAGGCCGGTGTTTGTTTCGCGTCTTCGGAGCTTTCAGGCTGTGAAGATAGATTAACTGCATCAGAGTCTACATTAGAGCGGGCTCTGAAGTTAGTCATGTTGACCAGCTTTTCTTTGGCATCAAGAAGACTGTTGTGCATGAAGGAGCTCTGCTCAGACTGCGTGCGCGGCCTCGGTATGGAGATGGTACGGGTGCGCTGGCTCAGCAGGGTACTCAAGGCGCTGTTTGGGTTGGATGCTGTGTTGGGCGGGACAGGAGGGGCGCCGTGATGCACTGGAGCTGGGGGCGCACTCGTTTGGAGGTGGCGGGAGAAGGAGCCGCTGGTGTAGTCTCCACAACCTTGGCCGTGAATTAAAACCAGCTTCTTCGCCCCCATACCTGACACCGTATGTCCAAGTAGATTGGCACCTTTTATCCCCACCGACTGGCTTCCACTGGCCCTTGCTGTAGGCTGCTCCGATATCGGTGGACCATCGTGATTCACAGCTGCTACTATGTTGAGCAGCGCAGCCTGTCGTAAGGTCTCCTGTAGATTCCTCATGGATCTCAGCTCTGAGCGCTGCTGACTGCCGCCGCCTCTGGACTTGCCGCGGGACTGAAGCCCGTCCTGGATTCTGCCGCCTCCTAGACTAAATCTGCTGGAACTACGGGGAGCATAAACCTCATCCATCTGGTTGTCACCGTCCTCAAAGTGAACCGACTCTCTCTTTACTAAACCTAACGGACGTGGACCGACCACCCCGACTCTTACATTACTTGCCTCTGCCATTTCTATTGGCTGATAGTGGGCTCTCAAAAGGGCTCAACTAATAGAACGCCACACAAAGGGCTGGGGTTAAAGAGGAGAAAGCTTGTACAAAACCCCGATTTCCTTAGTCAAAGGCAAACATTCATATATCAAACGGCTTGTTTGTTATATGCGACCATTATAGGCTCTCAATGAAAGTTTTGTGTCAAGTAAATGGGATGACAAGCTTTGGCAAACATAAGTCACAGCTGAATGGCTGGATGTGTACAATCAATACAGCCGGTAGATTTAGGGGCAGTTAAGCGTGACTCCCGATTATTTAGCGACTGACTTGCCATACGTTCTACAGGATGATTAGAAATCCCACTAAGAGCCAAGATATAGTGTTATGACTAAAGTTTCGTTTCAAATAGCTTTCTTTACACAATCGTTCCCTTAATGTTGGCTTTTTGTGCTTCTTTGCGCTAAATTTTAGCACCTTGAGAAAGTCTAAAAGTCGCTGTTTAGTCCACTCTTAAACGCCTAGTCATTCAACGTAACATACGGTTCTACTATTCACTGCTCATATCTCGTGCTTTCTAAGGGAGGAGTGAAAGCGGGGGAAATTGCTTGTCATATGCACATAGGAAGTGTGCTTTAAACAGTACCAGCTGAGTGTCTACAGAGGAAGGGAACTGCCAGAAATCTGTCTACACATTTAAAACATGTCCTATATTGCTGTAGATCGAAGGGGCAACTCTGTAGAGCTTAGTGTATGAATATTGGATTGTACTAACAAGGGGATTGTGTAGCTCTTTAAAGACTCGCTGTTACTTCTACCTTTGCGATAAAACAGTCCGTCGTCAAGTATAGACCTCAAGTTGGTTTAATCTTTAACACCTCGAGAGCGCTTGGGTCACGGTTTCAGCTTAGAAGCTAGGAATTACGCCCCGGGCGTTATTTTCGTCTGCGTTGTGTTTGTGTTTCTTCTTACATTTAACATAACCTTGCATAATTCATTTGACCAGGTATAATAAAGTTTTCCTTGCTGAGTTTGGAAGCGCTTTTGGTTTTAGTCTGAGAGATTCTTTGTAACCATACGTTACTAAGAAAGCACTCAATAGAAACATGAAGCAGCAATTTGAAACGACAAGGCTTGCAGTTTTAGGCAAGCCTTAAGTGGATGGTTTGTTTGTCAACGCTAACATCTTGATCCGCAGTTTCAGTTGAACGAGTGTATGGGCCAATGGACACTGACTATCTTGTGATATCTGTGAAAAGATACAAAGAAATATTGAATTTGTAATATATACGAAATAAAGGTTTCATGACTGATAAATATATGAAATGATAATGATGATGATGATCATGATTATGATGATGATGATGATGATGATCATGATGATGATGATGATGATGATGATGATGAACTACTACTACTACTACTACTACTACTACTACTTGGTGGTGGTGGTGGTGGTGGTGGTAGTGGTGGTGGTGGTGATGGCGGTGGTACCGGTATGTCTTTAAGTCTATGCTTCTACTGTGCTTTTATAACTGGGATCACAATGAGTCTGTTTATGCTTGTGGTTGTTGTTGTTGTTGCTGTTGTTTTTATTGTTGTTGTTGTTGTTGTTGTTGTTGTTGTTGTTGTTGTTGTTGTTGTATGGAGGCGGGTTTGTTTGTTGGGGATTTTAACATGCGGTTTATTCAAAAGTTTTGTTGTTTTTGTTGTTGTTTTTTGCTGTGTTTCATATTATGTATGTATATCAATCGTAACACAACAAAAATAATATTGCATCTGAGCTGAACAAAGATTACCAACATATGTGAAAAATATTTCATCTGTTTCCTATTTTGATCTTTTGATCTGCATTCACTTTGGTGAATAAAAACATTTAGACATAAAAAGGTAAAGAGAATTTAAACACCAAGACTTAGTATGCACGCAGTAAAAGTTACCCACTCTGTTATCGGTTTCAGTCATTCCACACGTAGTTTATTCGGACTATTCCTTTAAATCAATAACTTAATGTTATTTTAATTGCGCTTAATAGCTTTCTAGTAAAAAAAAGTGAACACAAGTGCCTGGTGATTCTAGCGCAGCAATCGAGTTCTAATCGATACGGTGAATGCAAGCAGGATTATTAAACTAGCTAAAACACAGGCAGCATACTCTGCAACACAGAAATCGCAGAAATCGATAGGGCGCAAACAGAGCAGTTGCCAAAGTTGTTGCACAGCGTCAAGATTTAGTCTAATCACGGCCGCAATGCCTTGGTTAGCAAGTCTGATTAACGTTCCGTGGCTATTTACTTTAGATCGTATTAATTAGAAAAGGCAATAATGGACTATGCTGGATTTAGCTTGAAACCTTGATAGTGACTCTTAGACAATCAAAAATTAGATTTTATAGCTTTGTGTTGGTCAAGCATAACTTAATGTTTAGTTTGGGGTTTGCAAACAAATGCGCGCTTTCAGCATTATTTTCCGCTTATCTCATGAAAACAAGAAACGGGTTAAGGGGGAAAATCCATAAAATATGATTAAAAAGAAATCTGCGCTTTCAGCATTATTTTCCGCTTATCTCATGGAAACAAGAAACGAGTTTAAGGGGAAAATCCATAAAATATGATTGTATGACGCGGGTGATGCTTAACCTGAAATCAAACTACATATTTGTTTAGTGTAAAAAACACAATGCTCTTTGGGAAAACGAGGGCAAAATAAAATGATTGTTTTGACCGTTTTTTGTTGTTGCATGGTGTATGTGTGTGTGTATATATATATATATATATATATACGTTGTATTCTTTCGCTTTCTTTCTTTTAATGTTTTGGGGATGCGGGCATAACTATTTTCGCTCATTTAATGTTTTATAGTTGTTGTTTTTTTATGTAAAAGGGAAATTGTAAATATTTTGTAATGCTTATATGTTATTGTTGTATTGAGGAAAAGTCTTAACAAGAAACGTCTAAGTTCATAATATATAAATGTAAATGACCTTCGATTTAGCCCACAGTACATCCTATTTCAACCAGTATGGGAGGAAATCGGATTACTAAATTTTGTATGATCGTGGGTCTAGCGCTGGGATATCACAATTGAAAGAGCAATGCTCGACCCCTGCGCCAGCTCCCCCCCCCCCCCCCCTTTTTTGTTTGTTTACAGGTGCCAGCATGGGAACGTTTTTTTTGCATTAGCGAGGGGGTGTGGTAGTCCTGGGGTAGAACAACGGCTTCCGATGCAGGAGTTCCATAGTTCGAGCCCTGCCCTGGTGATTTCCCGCCCTACTGGTTGGGTCGGTATCAGTTTAATGTGACTGCCTGATTCAGAGTCATGGTGTCCCCGCCCTGACCGCACACAAACTTGTCAGACGTTAGTCTTGGGGTCCGTCCACAATATAGCCTATATAATTCTCACGTATCGATCTAGCGAAATGCATTATCACGTTTAAAAAGCAAAAGTTTTGATAGAATTGTAACATTTGTTCTTAATAATTTATTAAAGTATCACTATTAGTTTCATAAACTTTTCTTTTTAACTTTTTAAAATAAATGCAAACTTTTTCAGGGATGGGATTTGTAAATAAAAAACAATAATTGAGGAGGTTCAAAGTTTCAGTATAAGAATTATGTCTTTGCACATGAATTCGCATTTTAAAAAGACAAAAAAACAAGGAAATTAGGGAAAGCATAACATACTTAATAAGATATTGTACATGTATGTTGTTTTTGTGTGTGTGTTTTTTTAACCTCAATTTATAAAAACTTATATATAACGCACCATGTGGTGTTTTTTTAACGTACATCAGAGTGTTAAAACAGCAAAAAGGTTGTAAAAATTCGTTTAAAAGTGTAAAAATTTGATCTTTCGACTTATCTTTACCTTGGCGCCCATGGTATCATCCTGTAATGAATCCAGAATATATTTTATGTTTTCATGCCATAGTTAGTGTTAAAAGGTCTCATTATAATAAAAAAAAAAGTCAGTGTTGCTGTCGCATATAAGATATAGATAGATAGCATTTTATTAGTATTAATTTTAGGCACAAAAGGTCTTCAAAAATCAAAACGTTATCCGATAGAGAATTATATGTTAACAATCTGATGCTGGTCGCAAGAATTTGATGAGGAAGACTTAATTCCCACTAATCCAGCTAAGATTGTTCTGTCGCATGGCTATTCATATGGCAAAAGTGGAGCAAAGGTTAGGGGACCTTATTCATACTCAGCCTAGCTTATTGTGCGCACTAAAGTGCTAAAAAGCTTTTCCCTGTGGTATTTTATTTTTGAATAGCAGCTTAAAGTTCTCAGCCTAGTGATTACAGATTGATTAACTCTGGTGCATAGTGACAAGGTTGAAGTTTGTGGTTTCAATGGCTATTGATCAGTGCATTTATTCGATTGCAAAAAAATAAGAAGCAATAAAGAGTAAATAGAGAGTTAGGGAGGTTGGAGGGAGGAAAACAGGAGGATGCATGATTGAGTTGGTTTCTTTATGTCCAACTTTAGCAGCCTAACTTTAACATGGATAGGTCCCAAAACTAACGTCTGACAGTTTTACATGATTCAACACAGAAGAGTGGGCGTTTAACGGAACTCCTGTCTCAACCGGTCACATTGTGCTGACATCAACCAAACCAGTAGAGGACAAAAACGTACACATTCTGTCAGATCGTCGGTTTTCGAACCGTTGACTTTTCGATAGGGAGACCAAATCTCAATCACTGATTTTCCGTTTTCATTACAGCTTTTAAGTTTCACGTCAGCAAGACACCCTTGTAAAATAGCAGCCTCTCATAACTTAATTATTATTACCATCTTCAAATCTATATTGAGCCCTGTCGCACAATTATATGATATAGAGACTAATTGGGGCAGCTAAACAATAATTAATTTTTAATAAGCTTGGTTTTATTATGCAGATCTTTTGAAAACATCTTTAGTTCTTGAGCGGATCGAATGCTCATAAAATAGCAATTACCTTAATCTCTCTAACTTTCTAACTCACCTCTCTCTATCTTTCTCTCTCTCTCTCTCTCTCTCTCTCTCTCTCTCTCTCTCTCTCTCTCTCTCTCTCTCTCTCTCTCTCTCTCTCTCGCCCAAGTCTCACCTATTTGAGATTGTCTGAATCTAGCTTAGTAAGTACAACGCCAAACAAAGGTTCTTTTTTTAATAAAGAAGCTAAATATCTTGACTACGCACAAAGGATATGTTTTAAGTAATATATAATCTTTGGCTTTCTGATTTAGAGAAATATGTAACTTTCTACTACTGAAATATTCTTTGAATCAATGCACTCTATACTTCCCTTGAGATTAAAAAAAAAGTAAAGTGAGCGTATAGACACAGCCTCAAAGCATCGCACTATAAACGACATTAATCTTTAAGCAAAGACACCTTTCAAATGGCACACAAAATTAAAAACGGTCAATTTTTACAATAGCCTTAATATCAAAATTTCAACCCAAAAGCAATCAGAATTATTATTGTTACTGGCTGAGTCATAATTATAAATGTAATCAGACGGACGCATTTTCGTTCAGTCACAAGAACGACTTTTTAAAGGAAATAACAATACGGCTGAAAAGGAAATTTCGAGACCATTACTAGTATTGAAAAAGCTAGGTTCACTCGCATAATGTCAAATTGATATTGATTTGTCCTGTTGCGCTACTGTCTGCCTTTCATTGTTGCTCTTTTTCTAAGAAATTCATTTTACGTTTCAATGTCTCAAGCACTTTAATCACCGCTGACATTTTCATTGTATGCTCTTTGATGTGGCCGCTCGAAAATGCATTGTTGATTTCAACACATGCATTGCCATGCGAGGCGAACTGGCGCAAGTAGTAGAGCATTGGTTATCTAATCGGGAGGGCTTTGGTTCGAAAACTGCAACGATGGTTCAAAAATGTATCTGCCCGATTCCGCTCCCTACTGCTTGGATCAGTATAAGTGTAGTGGGATTATGATATCCCAGCACTGTCTCAGAGTGACGCACATAAAACTGTCAGACGTTAGCCTTGGGACCTGTCCGCAATATAGCCTATCTATTGCTGACGTTGGACGTTAAGCATCAAAACAAAACAAAAACAAGAACCACGAGCTATAATTGTCAGCTATCTTTTATTCTCTCAAAACATAGCTAGATTCTTCTAGAATGTTAAACAGGGCAAGCAATTAACCACTGGTTGTGACTCATTGTCTTATTTTGTAGCAAGTAGGCCAAAAGCGTTTGTGCACGCGCGCAATACAGTGTGCGACATAAGATTATTTTTTTACGTTTTCTCCTTACAAATTGGAACATCTTTTATATGCACCGTTTGTTTCGCACGAAGTTTACTTGGAATATCCAATTTGTACTTCAAATTAATGAAACAAGTTGGAGAGCTCAACTGATGGACCGTGGAGAAGGAGCAGTCGTGCGATAAAAATGGTTACACATAATAAAAGCTAGCATCTTTTATTCGAACATTTTGCCTCACAGAATTGCACTGGGGCGTAGAATAAGTTTTATTCAAATGCTTTGTTAAGTGACATTTATGAAATCGCCTTTTTCCTGTATGTCTTTCTCGGTCCTTTGCTTATTTAGTTTTTGTTTTGTTTTGTTTTGATGTTGTTGGTTTGTTGTTTTGTCGGGGTTTTTTGCTGGGGTTTTTTCGTTGGGTTTTTTTTATTTTTTTGGTGTTGTTGTTTTTGTTTTTTTGGCGGGTGTTCTATTATCAAACTCTGCATGTTCAGCCTACGTCGAGACTGTCTAAGCGACAGCATTAATTAAAACTCAGCGCGATCGTCGCGTCAATAACTGTGGGGCTTCGATCTAACCTGATAGAAAGCAGAGGGGCGTGCCAGCTCACTCGATCACTGCCAGGGGAGGAAGAATGCATGCCCAGGGAGTCGATGCTATTGATCAGAAAATGCAATTATCCTCCAGTTTTCAAATGAATAAAATGAAGTCCGCGTAAAAAGAGCTAGTGAAGGTTAAAAGAATGTATAGGAAGTCAGTGTGGGATGAGAACAGAAACGTGAAAAGGTTCGGTGCTAGAGATGAAGAGATGTTGTGGGGTTCGCCTTATTGAATGAGAACCAATCAAAAAATTTCTAACGTTAGAGAGCGGAGTATCTACGATTCTCTTAAATTCATTCCTGTTTTACCTAATTCCAGTCTCCAGGTAAGCTGTTTTGTACTTAACCTGTATAAGTTTTATTGATAAGTCATTAACATACTCAGTCTATATTAATTTGCTTTTTGCCTTTTTTATTTACTGTAATTGATTTAAATTTTTTGGTGTACTTCATCTTCGGTTTTGATTGATGGTGCTAGTCAATTTGATTCACTCAGAATATTAATTAAGCACAAACTGAAAGTTTAATTTATTTTCAAATGACTGCAAAATTGTTACCTAGCTCAATTTGCAATTATTTTGCGTAATTTCAGGTAGCTTATTTACGAAATGTATTGTAATTTATTTCATATTCCCCATTTATCATCTAGAAATTGACGTCGAAAACGTGTTGTTCTTTGTCCAGTTGTTATCTTATACATCAGTGCTGTTGTACTATTGGTGTGTTTTAACACGTTTTATTCAGAAACAGAAGTGTTTGGAGTGGTTGATGCTTAAGGCTTTTTATTGCTTAAAATAATATTTAATTTCGCGAAATATCTGTATAAAAGGATTTTGAAATATCACTACACAATTAGAAAATGCTAATAATATAATTAAGCGTTTAAATTTAAGGTGTATCTATTCTTTGTTTTATAATGTTTAATTGTCAGATTTCTTTGATTTTTGCACGTCTATAGAAGTAGAAAGTTTCAAAAAATATGCACCAAGATATTGAAAACTGCAATGACTTTTCATCTTCCCTATTATCTACAGCTGTTTATATATACGACATTATACATCTGTTTATTTAACTATCGATCTCTGTTTATCCGTATGTATTTTCCCCAGTGGATTAAATGAACATGATACTGAATCAGGATTTACCAATAATTATACTTTTTTAACAACCGCAGAATAAAATAGCTGTTACACCGATAAAACCCTTGCGGTTTTCTTGAATTATTGTTAATTTAATTAAGAACATCTTCCAAAAGCACGCTGTCTATAAATAACGAGGGCATTCTTTGCAAAATAAATACAAACTAGAACGCTGGTATGTTTCAGATAAAGGAATATATAATTTTTTTTTAAGATTCTAGTTTGTATTGATTCGGGCAAGGTATTTAAAATCCTCTTCTTTGCTACTGTCATTTTAACGATTAAAACAAGGTATAATATATTTTGTATGTTTTATCGAATGCAACATGTTATTTTATATCGTAAAGAAAAGATGTACCATAGTATCTAAATGCTTTGACTAATACCACTATAAATAAAGTAGTAAAACAGTAGTTGTGGTAGTTGTACTAGTTGCATCAATATTAGCATCAGTAGAAAGAACAAAACAACCATACAATGTAATGAAAACATAAAATGTAACGAGTCAGTTTAGTAATAAAAAATAGTGTTTTAATTTGGTGGTCATTGAATGCTAGTTTAGCATTCCTTTATTCTTTCCTTGTTTAAGTTGTTGTTGTTGTTGTTTTTTGTGACTACATGTATGTTATTTTATTTTCTGCTTGTGATGTTGTTTTTTGCCTTGTGTATTTTTTGGTTCTGTTATAAGAGTTATTGGTGCTATTGATAATAACATCACTTACCCTAAAATCAAATGCTAATCCTATATAACAGAACTTTGTAAAATAATTTGAAAGTAAATTGCCAATAAAAAAAAAACATTAACAAATTAATTATATCTTAATGCAGATGAGCACCTTTTTTTAAAGAAAGCTTAAGGCGCCGTTGCACATTAAAATATCACTTTAAAAAGAACGTGACCTAGAAAAATAATAATACATGTAACACCAATCTATTTGTGTAGTATTTGCTTGAAGCCTGATTTTTCAGCCTTCTTTTCTAAAAAGCAAACTGTTCTTATTATTTAACAGTAAGTTGTTTTTTTTTTTAACTCACCCAATCTTTGGTGGACCTGTCTTTCCAGGCATTTATTTTGTTCCATCATTGGCAAAAAGGCCGTGCAAAATTCAGGCATATATGATTTAAAATTCAATATTACTATTTAAACACACCCTAGTCCTAGAATCTTGCGCCTGTGTGTGAAAACGAGAAGGCTGTATCGTCTATACTAACTCGATCTCCCAACACAGGACGTTGGTCTACACCCAGGTACGATCTATCAACTTACGACAACGCTACTTGATGACCAGAGCAGGGGTACCAACTTTACGACAAAAATCGTATAGTTTGTACAAGTGTTCTCACACATTTTGCCTACGCTTGTACAATATGCTAGTTAAATGTATTGGCAGCTGTGCCTGCGAGCCCTGGCGCGGACAATTATCCGATCAGATAGAAAAGAGAGCACGTCTCAGTTCAGAAGACTGACCGTGGTGATCCCGGCCCAATCATTAGACCTTTGGAAGTTTTCCGGCTGGCTGACCATCTCAGGCTTATACAAGACCCAGCCTTGTGCAGAGTGCCGGACGACAAGCCTCTTAAAACCGCTCAATTAATAAGCGATACTCAGTGTAACTGCGGGGACGCCCCTGAGCAAACAACAGCTTTAAGTCTATGTCGTGAAGGAAATGAGACCCCCGTCTCAAAAAGGAAACTGTGTGAATCAAATGGCCATAGCTGGTCTATCAGGCGGTCAATCAAATCGCCCGTAGAACTAACATGTCTATAGACAAAGTGATTGCTATAATGCTGGCATGCTTGTGTCACGCGATAGGCCTATTAAACTCATTCGGGCTGAAGTTTGGTGGTTGGTTAGTTGTTTTTTTAATAGGCATAAAAAATCTGGGTAGAAACCATGCTATCAATTACTTGTTCCTAACCCAATCTTAAAATGAAGACCATAAGGTTCATTGGCTTCTCTCTGTTTAGTTTTTGTAACAGCTTTTTCTTTTGTTTTCTTTTTTTCCGAATCTGAAATACTCGCTGGTGTTTAATAACAATGCACTAAATGTTTGAAGAGTCCATTTAATTAGTTACTTTCCTTAGTAGCCCAATATTAATTATTAGGAATTGGCCAGTCCTGGAAAAATATAGGCATATAAAAACTAGTTATCTTCAATTAAGTAGACTTTGTCTTCTGAAGTGTTTAAATAATTAAAATATTGCATCCAATCTATTTGATAATCCCAAAAAGACGTAAACCTTGTCTGTTGATTTTACTCCATTAAAAGTCGTATACTCCATAAGATTTCAGACATTCTATACAGTGTTTAAACCAAATTTACCCCCTGTTGCTGAAATTATAATTAAACACTCTCTTCAGATATAACATTCGTAATTTATTGTTTGTTTTTATTTTCTCTTCTTTTGCCCCCCCCCCCCCCCCCACCCCCCCCCCACAAACACACACACAAACTGAAATGTTGAGATTTATAGAAATCTCAATTTGAATAACAGCAGGGTGTACTGAAGTAAATTCTCATTAATGCTCAGCAAATTATATATCTGGTTATACCTGCTGGACCGGCCTTAGACTCTTCTTATAACAGCGGTCTACTTTTTTTTTTTTAACCACTGTAATATCGTCCTATTAAAGGCTAATCTGAATACAAGTTTCTTATGAATTGACATTGTTGCCACTATTAATTCTAAAGATCCTGCTCAGGTCCCTCGCACCTAAGGAATAGTCGTATTCGATAGGAATAATAAGGAGAACTTATTAAATAATCGGAAGATATGTACACAGTTACGGTATTAGCCTTTAATACTAAATTTAAAAAACGAGAAAACACTGGGAACCTTGTTTTCATGTCGAGATCTAAGCTTTGAAGCTTTTCTGCCAGTTGTTTGTCTTTTGATTGATTTCTTGTGCGAGCACAATCCATGGCCCTCGACTCCTGAACGCATGGTAGTCCGAATATAGGATCCATCGCAAACACCCCAGTTGCATTCCCGGGTTCCTATGATCAGAGAAGAAAAGTGACAACACTTCATCATCATCATCATTATTATCATCATCATCATCATCATCATCATCATCATCATCATCATCATCATCATCACCATCATCATCATCACCATCATCATCATCACCATCATCATCATCACCATCATCATCATCACCATCATCATCATCACCATCATCATCATCACCATCATCATCATCACCATCATCATCTACTACTACTACTACTACTACTACTACTACTACTACTACTACTACTACTACTACTACTACTACTACTACTACTACTACTACTACTACTACTACTACTACTACTACTACTACTACTACTACTACTACGACTACTACCATTATAAATGCTATTCTTTAACTACTTTTAGGGTGGCGTGGTAGTATTTATTTGTCCAATTTCGTCCCTTGTAACAGGTTGCTTCGGTGTCAGTATAATGTGACCGGCTGAGACAGGAGTCATGTTTGGTGTGTGGCACCACATAAAATTATCAGACACCAGTCTTGGAGCCGTCACACAAATAACCTAATATAGTGGCTTGAAACCAATTCAACTTAACTTCTGACTACTATTAACTATTTTTAGCAAACTTTACCATAAGCAGTAATAACATTCAGCCATCGAATCTTTTGTGTATCTCTATTCGACCATAGATACGCTGGACATGGCGACCGGCTCTTTCTCACGTTTTGAAAGTGCCAGTTTAAAGTTTCCACGAATTCCAACAATCGGTTACATCCCGGAAATGATGTAGGAATGGTATAAAAACCTTAATGTTAATAACTATGTTATCTGATCAGAATAATCAAGGGTAAATCTCAACTACTGTTCTAAATCATCTTTAAAATTTGGCGATTTGGTGATAAAGTTGAAGCTCTCCCTTATTTTACGTCTCCTAGGTTCCCAGGCAAGTTTCCATACGCCGACAAGTCCCAAGATTAAAGTCTGGCAATTTTATGTACTGCCACACAGGAGACAGTGCGTTGATACGAAGACTTCTGTCTCAACTGGTCATATCATAGTGAAACCTACCAAACTAGTAGAGGGTGAAATCCGACGCTCGTGGTTTTTCTATCCTCGTGTTTTCCGTTTGGGTGACCAATGCTGTACCACTTGCGCCAGTTTGTCCCCTTAAAATTCACGCGCAATAAGGGACTCGAACCCTTGACACTCAGATTAAATGTCTGATGCTCTACCGAATTTGCTGAGTATCAGTACCATACACGTACTATTTATGTACCGGTAGCTCTAGTCATTAACGTTTTTTTACCACTACTATTATTGTTGTTGTTGTTGTTGTTGTTGTTGTTGTTGTTGTTGTTGTTGTTGTTGTTGTTGTTGTTGTTGTTGTTGTTGTTATTATTATTCATTTTTAGTCATTATCATCATTATCATCATCATCACCATCATCAGTATCACAATCATCAACATCCGTATTAAAAATCTAATTAATGTAATTATCATCAGTATCAGCATTAACATCACCATGGCCATTTTATTTACATTTTGGTGATTTTGTTGATGTTGTAGTTGATTTCTTTGAAACAAAAAAAAAATCATTTCCTTCTCCTTCAACATCTTTACAGATCCGGAAAACTCCTGACCAAGAAAAATGAGATTGAGAACTTTATGTCCCAGTTGGATTCTTCTTCGTCCAAACAAGTATTATTGCCTGCAGGCTTGACCCAAAGAGAACGCGCTCTTTACAAGAAACTTGTCCAGTGTACTGGAATGACCAGCATCCCACTGGCAGAGTTTGACCGCCTCTGGAAGCAAAAAGCCAGCCATTCCAGACACAGAGCGGGTCATAAACCTGTAGCTATGACAATGCCAACTAGGGGCATAGCCGCTTCACATCCGGACGTGAGGCGAAGGACGCGATTGGTCCAATCTGACGCGCAAGAATATCACGGCGAGGGCATGATGGGAGAAGCTTCATTGGTAGTTTCCAGGGACATAGAGTTGTGTCTTCCAATGAACCGGCAAAAGCACGCCGTGAGGGATGTTTGGAGTAGGATAACATCAGAGGATGTGCGCCACAAAACCACTCTCAAAAAGGCTGCCTCAGCGTCGAATCTAACTACGCAGTCCCAGCAAGCTCCTAAATCTTTGATCAGACAAGAAAATTTAGAACATTCACAAGCGTATCGGACTCAAGCCAAGAAGGCTGTATCAGACCGGAGTTATAAAAGACATTGACTGCATTAAGAAACAGAGAGAGAGAGAGAGAGAGAGAGAGAGAGAAGAGAGAAGAGAGAGAGAGAGAAAGAGAGAGAGAGAGAGAGAGAGAGAGAGAGAGAGAGAGAGAGAGAGACGTCATCTAAGTGGGGTAATGCTCTGGACTTGCAAACAGGAAGTATGAGGTTAGAATCTCAACTAGTGCCACTGCTTCCGTACACGATTCTTCAGGAAACCTGGAGGACCTAAATTTCATCAAAGTTTACGAGTACTACGCAAGTAAAAATGTCAGCTTGCGTGGATAATCTTTAGACACCGTTTTTGTGGTGATGATAATCATTCTAAAACATCCCTAGAGTCATAATTATATTCTTCAATAGGGTGGTTTATATAAGTCTAATCCACCACTAATGAAGAGTAAAAATTTAATAATTATGCTAGACTAAGTGTTTCATTTTAATATATAATATTCATGTAAATGAACAACATAACTGTCTTCAATTGTGTGCTGATATCATTTTTTATAACTAATTTTGCTTTTTATGATATTTTTTTTTAATTTTGTTGTGTTTTGTTTGTTTTTGTTTTTGTTTTTGTTTTTTGCGTGCTTTTTCGTTTCTATAATTTTGTATAGCTGTAGAAACTCGTTTGTATCAGCATCCAACAGATTGCTGCAAAATTACTATACTAATAGGGGGCGAAGTGATTCAAACCGTGGATCGCTGGTCTCCGGATCGGGAGATCTGCGGTTCGGATCCCATGGTCGGCAGTATTGGGACCCATCTATGTCTATGTAGTGCTGACGCTAGACGTTGGAGTGGACCAACTCAACTCAACGCCATACTTAGAGGAATTGTGTTTGAAGTGGGATGTGTGTTCTTGTATAAGCGTGAAGATATGTGTGTTTCTAAATAAGAGCTATGTACCGGTACGTCTGGCAGGGTATACATATGAATGTAAAATGTTTATTTTATTTTATTATCATTATTATTATTTTGTGTCTCACATATGTTCAACTGATGTTGTGATATTGAAAAATCAAATGTATTATTGTACGCCCAAGAAAAATGTCCCTATGGGATAATAAAAGCTTATACAGGTAGCATTTAAACGCTTTGTTTTGAAGTTAAAAACACTATAATTATGGACACCTTTATTTTTTTTTTAATGTCATTATCCAGTACAAGTGAAAATAAAACCCAGTCTAAATAGTAAAAGTCAAAATATACCCGTAAATTCATGGATACAAAGACGGATAAATTATTAAATACAGGTTTAGGCTATGGAATACCCGGCTACTTATAATCTTGGGGTAGAATGCATTAACCAAGACGTAGCTTACATCTCGTCGTAACAATATAAAAATAAGAAGGCTTACGACGAGACCTAAGCTACGTCATGTGGGGGGCCATGTACAGAGCTAGCTGATTGCTTTTTCCGTTCAACCAACATGCAAAATTTGTTAGAGCTCGCCTGGGTGGGGATCGAATTTTTGATTTCTTACAAATAAGCCGATCTCTCTACTGACTGGGCTATCTGGCGCCCCTTTGCTACTTGATGTATGTTATTGTTATTTTGCTTGTTACTCCTGTAATGATAAAATTTTATGTACGGAGTATTACTATAAACTTCACAGAAAGAGATGCAGTCATTTTTTTTTCAACTTTTTGTACGCTGCCTTGTAAGTTGTAGTTAATTCAAACGGCTTGCCGGGTATAAAAAAAAATGCTGCAAAAACAAGGATATGAATTTTGGGTATTAACTTAATGTAGTACATACTGTATAAGACATATATCTATTAAATATTATTGATTAATGTAAGTCCATTCGACGTTCTTGTTTACAAACTTTGGGTCGACAGTACAACGCCTTTTAAGCTCGCCACTCATACCAAGAAAGAAGCTTTCGACGAGTTGTAATCTACAGCCACGTTTTTCTTGTACAGCCATGTTATTCTTTTAATGGAAAGTCAGTCACGGAAACACGGTAAATTATGGAGTATAATTAATTATAATAGATTCAAACAATCGAATTGCGTATAAATTTCACCGAAGTAGATTTTAATTGTTTTAAATACAGTAGCATTAGTTATATTATTTAAATGTGCAGAGCGCACGATCGGGCAAATTAATGTGTCAGCTTCCGTCCCTTACTTTTTGGATCGGTGCCAGTATAATGTGCCCGGGTGATGAAAATGTCACACGTTAGTCTTGGGAATAGGGTTATTCTTGTGAACTTAGAAGACGATAAACTGGTAAGTAGTAGAAATCTTCTCTCCGTCAAAGGGCTCCTTATAATTTTATTAACGCTATTATTTTTATTGACAACGCATTCTGAAAATTGTCTGGTACTATTAGATCGAAAAGGTAAATTTTTACCATCAAACGGCTATTTTAGTGCATATAATATCCGAGCACAGTCGAAACTAGATAAACAAACTGCAAAACAAAAATCATAGCTTAAAATCCCAGTCTAATCAAAGACAATTTTTAGATTAAAAATAAAAACGGAAACAAAATTATTTAGAACATTTTTAATTCATTGCTCCGAATCAGGCTTGCACAACATCCCCATAGAGAGTTTTGTTTTGTCAATCTCGGCCTGTGATTCTTTGATTCTGTCGAGCACTTTGACGAGCTCCTCCCACTTGTCGTCCATCTCTTTGCCCTTGACTGCATGCATGTCCGTCATGTGCTGCTCCAGCATCTCGCATGACCGTTTCGCCTGGTTGAGCCAAATGATCGATACAAACTTATTTAACGATTTGTCCCATTATTTGACTTTTTATTTTACATATTAATAGATAATTATGGCATATGCATACATTAACTAACAAAGTTGTTATTTATAACTGAAAAACGAAATGCATCTCAAGTTATTCCTGCCGTGCTCACAAAATGTTCTTTAAGAGCAGGTTGCAAATTAATTTTATGACTAGGACTAGGAGTAGGATTTAGTGCTCGTAATGTCCATGGACAAAGCGATGAGCTGTTTACAAATTCAAGGGTCTTGCGGGGTTTCATAGAAAAAGAATTTAATCGAAACATTGCATATTAGCAAAGAAAATACGTTCACAATACTCTCGACATTGATCAAATTCTTTGGTACCGTAATAGCTTGTTTAAAACACCAAACTAGTATGCCTATCTAGATGCTGATTTTTTTAAGCAAATCAACTATTTAAACTACGTTTGTCGCAAAAAGAAAAAAAATTCCTTCCGTTTAAATCAAGAAACCAATCCATAGTCTACTTCTGCGGATAAAATTATGGAGTCATTATTTCTCCAGCGTGTTCGAGGATTGCCCCTGTCAAACACACAGTGTTGAATAATCCAATGGCAATTTCACAAATATTGCAGGTTGAACAGGGTGCATAACAAGTACTTCCAAAGGATGATAACCGTTTTCGATAAGTCAACCCAAAGCCTCTAAATGTACCAATACATTCAGAAATAAAAAGGATAAAGTGTGATGGTTATGACCTGGGCCATTATTTCCTTTTTAACCTCCTCTACGGCAGTCATGTCATGTTCTCTTTTCTTCTTGACCTCCTCTATCATCTGCTTCATTGATGCCTCTATATCATCCAGGGACATTTGGTTTTCACACGGCTCATCTTCAGTACCACAGTCATCGACTTTCTCATCGCCACCCAACTCTTTCGTTTGGGACCTAAAAAGAAAAAGAGGGGACAAAGAGAGAAAGGGAAAAGAGGGAGAGGTGGGGGTGGAGAAGAAGAAAGATGAAAAGGCGAAAGGTGTATGGAGGAAGATGATAAAGGGAGATACGAAAGTGGAGACGGAGAAGTAACGGGGGTGAAGGATGGAGAATGAGGGTGAGGGGGGATGAAAGAGTGATGGGCAGAGATGAGAAAGGCAGAGAAACCTAGACGCACTGACAGAGGGGGAGAAAAACTATCGGTAGCACTACACACTGTAAGAAAATTCAATTAGAAACGTTTTCAAGTGAGAAATTACACAAAACAATCGATAGAAGAACTACATAGACCTAAGAGAGTGCAATAAGAAACGTTAAAGTGCGAAGTGCCATTGACCGATTGGCTTTGGTTTGGTAAATAGATGTCTTCTAGTGAGAAGATAGAAGTATTGTTGTTGGTCCTAATTTACGTAGTCTGATTAGCTTTTTGGATTTCTTTTTTAAAATAACAGAATCAACAACGCTGTGCAGTAAACAACACTGTAGGTCATATAGGTCTTTAAACGCTAAATAATGAACAATACTGGGTGGAAGTGTCTACAGATTTTGATTTACCTTCGGTATGGAATAAGAATTAAAATTGAAATAAAGGCGATTCTCCCGAACTAAGTGATTTTCAAAGAATGAGTCTCCCTTTCTCTTTATTTATCTTGGGTGAGTTGGGTCTTTCTGTCCGTTGTTTAGTCCCTAGATAAAAATATAATCTAGGTTTTACCTGGTTTCTTCTGTTGTTGGCCCATTGATATTTGTATGAGAATCCATTTGCTACGTAGACAAGATTTAGATCTAGATTATTAATTATTATATAAGATAATAACTATTTAAAAGGCTGCAGGCAGATCTCGGTTTATCTTTGCTATGATAGTGCCCTTTAAATTAATGTTCGATTTTCGATGAAACATTGCCAAACCTCTAAAAGTGTATGGGAAACAATCCCTTGGTTTTTCAGAGATTGTTTGCGTCTGCTTTAAATAATAGTTAGCTCCCCTATTTACGACATATTTCGCTGTTCGATTTGTTAAACATCTGATACTAATTTTTAGCGTTTTCACTATTTTGCCAAGTTATAATTTCTACTGTTCAGATTTAAAGTTAGAGTATAAATTTCAGGTTTATATTTTTCGAACTCAAACTTTCCTATTGAGATATACAAAGACAAAAAAAAATAAAACACAAAAATAAAAGCCTCTTGTGATAAACAATTACTATCGTTTTTATTTGACTTACTTTTTTTTAAAGGAATTTGAACTCTTTATTTACAAAACACCTGGTGATCTGCTGTATTGTCAGGAATTGAGGGGATAGGTTTTTATGACTCAAACCAGTCAAATTGTCAAAAGAGAAGGGGACAGCAAAACAAAAAGAACACTTAGTGTAGACCTACATTTCTAGATACTGTAGGCTATACATATCTAGAGATACAATTAAGTGGTGGATATCAGATTGTTATCAGAGCCTTTGAAAAGAGAAGATGGCAGGCGTCGTACTTGAGACGTTGGGCAACAGAAAGCTTTCAATTCTTATAATATCGCTGCTTTTGATTTTGGTAGCTTTTTTCTTAGTCGGTGGACTTGTGTGTAAGTAAAGATGGCTCTTTGGATTAGATCTAGATCTAGTCTATTTATGGAAAATTATATATAAACCTCAGCCATTTAGAATTATAAATTTAGATCTATATTTGATTTTATCCAGGACGCCTCTAGATCTAGATCTAGATCTAATCAAGTTCTAAGATTTATGAGTCGGATCTAAAGATGCCTGCACCAAGTGATCTAGCCCTATACTGTTATTTTAAGTGCAGACACTGCAGAATTTGCTTTGAGAAAACTGAATTTCCCTACTACAGTACAATCCACATATCGACAACAGATTTAACGACCTATAGATTTAACATTTCTGGAATATTTCCTTCAATATCTTTAGGCTACTTCTATTTTTTTCTTTTAAAATCGAATATTTTTTCTACCCACTGGGCTTGATCAACTTACTTATAAATCCTTCCTGGTGAAGCCCAGGAAAATGTTACGCTAAAACTATTGGTAACACTGTCAACACATTAGATCTCTTCTTTTAAAACCGCTTGCCGACCTAGTAGTTCCCTAGGCCTATCAACACATTAGGCTTTAGTGGGCCTTATTCACCACAGTGCATAATAATAGAGGGCTTAAATCATGCCACGTGCACGTATTCGCACCGAAGCCATCACCCCCTCCCCTCACTCCCCATCAAGTGCTGGGATCAGTGCTTTATCCCTTGCTTTTTTCACCTCACGAAGTTCAAACTTCAGGCCTTGGGGATGTGTGTAGCTGTGCATGTACAGTGAAGTTTGCACCAGTCTAGGTAGGCTTCTGGGTGGGAGTGCTGGTTGGTACCTAGGGCTAGCATACACAAGGCGCACACTAGATAGATACTGATAGCTTCTCGTTCATTTGCTTGCTGCACGTTGCTAAGTATTTAAAGACAGGATTAAAAATCTACTGATCTTCCAGCATCTATTCAAAGCCTCTTGGTCTTAATTCTTATTTACCATCCTGTTTCACCACAGCCATGAAACAAAAAGACTTGACTTTTGAGATAAAAATTCGATTTCTTGCTGATGTTGACAAAAAATTGCTCCTGACAAAAAAAAATCCCTGCAAATCAGTTAAAAAAAAAACAAAAACAGACGTTTTGTCTATAACTATAAGTTGTGTATATTCTGTCTTTTCTTAAAGGATACATTTTTTTTAAACAGTATTGTTAACTGAAGATTATAACACCCCTTCCTCATTCACTTGCATGGATCTATTACAACCATACGTCTGTTGCTTTATTTTATTTTAACTGATTTGAAATAAAATAAAGGTATGCCAAAGAAAATATTTGTTCAAAGGGGAAAACTGATGCCAATGAACACGGTTTTTCCCACACAAGGGGGTTGATTAATTCAGGGAAGCAACTGTGTATGAAAATATAGTAGTCCCGTTAGCACCTAGCTCCCCTTGTTTTTTTTTCCTCATAGCTGTACATTAAAAAATTTATTATAAAAATTTATATATCATCACATCCTCTTCCTACAATATCTATCTGCTGATTTTACTGTAGATCTACGAAAAGCGCTTTGTGAGAGAGCCTATGTTCAGGTCTTTTTGCCTTTACTGGGGTTTAGATCTAGTTTTGATTTCATGAGGATTTATAAACTTTTAAATAAGGCTGTAAATTTCTCTTTTTTCAGCTCCAGCACCCAACAATGTCATCGCTACAACAGCCATTAACTGTCTTGATGAGGAGAGAGAGTGGCAGTTGGGAACTCTGAAACCATATTTACCCCGCGGAAAACAGAAGTGCAGGCCATTAGAGGATCTCCATAAGGATAAGGTTTGTTTGTGTAGGGCAAAGATTTTTTTTTCTTTTTAAAGGCTAATTTATTTATCGCCAATCAAATCTCTAGAAGTAACATACAACAGGTTGAATGTAAGTTAATACAGTAATATTTAAGGTTATAAATCTGTTTTATCCTGCTAGTTATTATATATATTCACCTTACTTCTCTGTCAAATTGATTTTTATGGATATTTTTCAATTGATTAGTCTGCTTTTAAGCATGGCAGAAAGAAAGTTTGTTTGAAATATAGTGGTGCCAATTTGCTGTAAATTTTTTAAAGGATTTTCAATAAAAAAAAAAAAAAGTGTGTGTGTCAAAGTTTAGTAAAGATAAGCCAAGGAATTATAAATCTTTTGAGATTCATAATATGCTATGCTTTTTGACGAAGAAATATTCAGTAACACTATTGGCATGACTGAAAAAAATTATTTTAAAAAGAAATCGATCTTAAAAATGGTCTCAGTAATGACATTCCAGTGGAAAAAATAATGATTTCATTATTATCAAAACTGATGAGTTTTTGATGGGGGCTCAAAGTGCTACTAGGGTTTGGCCACGCGAGGTCCTTTTTGGCCACTTTTAAAGTCGAAATTGGCCGCACGAGCTTCTGGCTGTCTGGCAGCCCTGCTCAGAACAGTCAAAAGGGAAGGGGGTAGCAAAACAAAAAGAACAAGTGCACATTTCTAGAT
This sequence comes from Elysia chlorotica, assembly GCA_003991915.1. Classification (NCBI taxonomy): domain Eukaryota; kingdom Metazoa; phylum Mollusca; class Gastropoda; family Plakobranchidae; genus Elysia; species Elysia chlorotica. The sequence continues at coordinate 187,383 of RQTK01000496.1, forward strand.
CTAGATACTGTATACATATCTAGAGATACAATCAAGTGGTGGATATCAGCTTGTTATCAGAGCCTTTAAAAAGAGAAAGGTTTTAACTTTCTATTTTGAGAGAAGATGGCAGGCGTCGTACTTGAGACGTTGGGCAACAGAAAGCTTTCCATTCTTATAATATCGCTGCTTTTGATTTTGGTAGCTTTTTTCTTAGTCGGCGGACTTGTGTGTAAGTAAAGATGGCTCTTTCGGTTAGATCTAGACTAGATTTAGTCTTAAATGGAAAATTATATATAAACCTAAGCCATTTAGATCTATATTTGCTTTTATTCAGGACGCCTAGAGATCTAGTCGATCTAATCAAGTTCTAAGATTTATGAGTCGGATCTAAAGATGCCTGCACCAACCAAGTGATTTTTTCTAGCCCTAGTACTGTTAAAGTGCAGACACTGCAGAGTTCCCTACTACAGTACAATCTAAATATCGACAACAGATTTAACGACATAGATTTTAAATTTCTGGAATATTTTCTTCAATACCTTTACTTCTATTTTTTTCTTAAAATTAAACCGAATATTTTTTGTGTCCACTGGGCTTTATCAACATACTATAAATCCTTCCTGGTGAAGCCAGGAAAATGTTGCGCAAACACTGTTAGTAACACTGTCATCACATTAGATCTAGTTCTTTAAACCGCTTGCCTAACAAGTGGTCCACTCTAGGCCTATCGACACATTAGGCTTTAATTGGCCTTTTTCACCACAATGCATAATTATAGAGGGCTTATTCAAGCCACCTGCACGTCTCTCATCATAGCCATAACCACCTCCCCTCACTCCCCATTAAGTGCTGCAGTCAGTGCTTTATCCCTTGCTTTTTCCACCTCACAAAGTTCGAAATGGACATGTATTCAAACTTCAGGACTTGGGGATGTATGTAGCTATGCATGCACAGTGAAGTTTGCACCAGTCTGTAGGCTTCTGGATGGGAGTGCTGGTAGCTACCTAGCGCTAACGCACACTAGACATTGATAGCTGATAGTGATAGCTTCTCATTCATGTGCTTGCTACACATTGCTGAGTAAAGACAGGATTAAAAATCTACTGATCTTCCATCATCTATTCAAAGCCTCCATTCTGTTTCACCACAGCCATGAAACAACAAGACTTCACCATTGAGATAAAAATTAGATTTCTTGCCGATGTTGACAAGAAATTGCTCGTGACAAAAAAATCCCTGCAAATCAGTTCAAAAAAAACAAAACAGACATCTATTTATAAAAGATTTTGTCTATAAGTTGTGTATATTCTGTCTTTTCCTATTTAAGGATTTAACAGTAGGGCCTATTGTAAACTGACGATAACATCCCTTCCCCATTCACTTGCATGGATCTACTACAACCATACGTCTGTTGCTTTATTTTATTTTAACTGATTTAAAATAAAATAAACTTTTATAAAGGCTTGCCAAAGAAAAAATTTGTTCAAAGGGGAAAACTAATGACAATGAACACGATTTGTAGGGGGGTTGATTAGCAACTGTGTATGAAAATATAGTAGTCCAGTTAGCACCTAGCTCCCCTTGTTTTTTTTCCTAATCTAAATGACATTAGCTATACATTTTTATTTTATATATCATATCATCAAATCGTCTTCCAACAACATAACAATCTATAGACAGATTTTACTGTAGATCTCTCTACGAAATGCGCTTGAGGATTTATAAACCTGTAGATAATTTTTGTTAATTTCTCTTTTTCCCAGCTCCGGCACCCAACAATGTCATCGCTACAACAGCCATTAACTGTCTTGATGAGGAGAGAGAGTGGCAGTTGGGAACTCTGAAACCATATTTACCCCGCGGAAAACAGAAGTGCAGGCCACTAGAGGATCTCCACAAGGATAAGGTTTGTTTGTGTAGGGCAAAGATTTTTTTTCTTTTAAAAGGCTAATTTATTTATCGCCAATCAAATCTCTAGAAGTAACATACAACAGGTTGAATGTAAGTTAATACAGTAATATTTAAGGTTATAAATCTGTTTTATCCTGCTAGTTATTATATATATATTCACCTTACTTCTCTGTCAAATTGATTTTTATGAATATTTTTCAATTGATTAGTCTGCTTTTAAGCATGGCAGAAAGAAAGTTTGTTTGAAATATAGTGGTGCCAATTTGCTGTAAATTTTTTAAAGGATTTTCAATATAAAAAAAAAGTGTGTGTGTCAAAGTTTAGTAAAGATAATCCAAGGAATTATAAATCTTTTGAGATTCATAATATGCTATGCTTCTTGACGAAGAAATATTCAGTAAGACTATTGGCATGACTGAAAAAAATTATTTTAAAAAGAAATCGATCTTAAAAATGGTCTCAGTAATGACATTCCAGTGGAAAAAATAATGATTTCTCACTGTCATAATTATGTTGAAACCACTAAAACATGTTTAAATTCTGCCTCATGAATGTCATTTATCAATCTTATTCAGTTAAATCTTTATCAGTGTTGACAAGTTTTAAAAGGTGTGCCCTCAACTTATTGTAAAGGATGCTTTGACTTTTCCTTTTGCATCATTTTGCAGACTATAAGCGATCAAAAGGTGGATCCCAACCAGATTGTTTTCTCGCAGATGATTCCATTAATAAGAGACAATACACAGCTGAAGATGTCTCGTTGGTTTCAAAACTTGATTGGAGTCGTTGATTTGGATATTGAGTTTTCGTCTAACAACCCTTATTGTAAGTCTTTCTAAGTAAAGTGTAATAGACTGTTCAATTTGAATAGCAATGTAGCAATGCAGTTAATTTTTTTTTTTTCATGAAATACGGGAATTTCTTAGCCTAATCAACTCTACCATTCAATTTATAAATATAATTTGTAAGTTAGATAGACAGCAATCTCAAATAATCAAACCTTTTTATTTTATCACTCACTAAATGGTAGTTGTAAAAGTTTCCCATTTTTGTTTCCCTCTCTAAATCAGCCGAGGAGAAGTCTCCTGAGATGCTGCTGGAGGCCAAACTGTTTGGTCGGTTCAAACAGGAAACTGACGATGACTGGAGATTGATTGCCGCTGCACAGGAACGTAGGACCCTGGAGTGTTCTATTGAGAAAGACCAGGTATTGACGATTGTCATCTTTAATTGTCCTTACTTATCACTTGTTTAAGACTACCAAATGTGTGCCTTCTGAGAGATAAGTTCAATTTAAATTCTGTGCCTTAAGACCACAGGTTACAGGCTTTTGAACATGTTAAAATATGTATATTAATCTTGCATAAATTTGATAAACTAAGATGTAGGTAATGCGCCCTTCACATAGGTTAGTAAAATCGCATATCTTATTAATAAAAATTTAATTTGTATGTTTTCTGGTTGTTAACAGGAGATAATTTCAATTTTTATAGATTTTGTTGGAAATTTGACTTTTGGAGTTATTGATAGTGTTTTAAAAAGCATTAAATGCATTTTTAAGAGGTTGGAAAAATTATATATAGAACTTGAGATATTCAAATTATTTGTACATGGAAAAAGTCAAAATATAGAATTTTTTTTTTTAGAGGGCTCTAATCCAAACCTTATTATTTTGGCCACTTGTGCCTAATCCACCCTACTTGCCTCACTATGACATAAGATTTAATCACCTAGAGCTAATCTTGTAATGCAAAGTCAAGAAAATTAAAAAATAATTTACTTGTAACATTTGGTTTTCTATTTACTCTTCTTTTGTTTGTTTTGTTGGCTTTTAAGCACATTGTGTCAATTTTTTTTTTCCATTTCAGCGTGAAGAGGGTGATAGTTATAACTGTGATCTGCTGCCACTGTTTGAACTTGGAAGTGTTTACTATGACTTTTACTTAATCAACATTCGCCTGCCAATTAGTGAGAAGAACAATTATAATCGCAAGATTGGCCGTCTGTCTAACCTGAAAGTCATTGTGAGTAAACTTTAAATGACATATATCTATAGTGGAAATGTTTCATATTTTCAAGCAAAATGTTGAGTTTCCTTTTGATTTATCAATTTCAATTGCTCGTTAAATTTGTTAACCTGATTTCAGCTACTTTACTGTTATCTTAGTAGATGGAAGGTTAGGTCAGAAATGCAAATGAAAAGGTCTATCTTTATTGAATATATAGGTACTATAAATTCTTGATGATTTTTTTTTTAGTTTCTCAAATTCAAATTACAATTTATAATCTGCGTAATATTTCCTTCAATTGATTTTCTTAAGAAATTTAGTGATAAGTGGTGCACTTAAGTTTGTCAGAGAGAAATTGATGACTATTTTTGCTACCATAGCAGAATTTGACTTCATTGAGAACTTTCCTTTATACATGATTAACTCATATATCTTAGTTTCTGTGGTGTTTGGATATTTTTCTTTATTCAACTTTGTTCTCTTTTTAATTTAAATACAATGAAAGAGCTGTTTTAGGTGTCTTTTAATGAACCTATTATTATGGATGTGAATCCTTTTTTTTTTCCAATGTCTAAATCTTGATGTAGTCATCGACATTTTTACTAGGCACAATGAAATCCAATGCCTTACGTGGTAACATAGTGCTGCATCTGTTTGTTGGGTTTTTTTCAGTTTATTCATCAAAATGGAGGATTTACAAAGGTCTGGTTCTCAATGAAGACTGTCATGTTTCCAATGGTATTGGCTGCTCTCTGTTGGTTCTGGCACAGGGTTGTCTCTCAAGAGAGGTCCACAAATCTTACTGAAAGGTATGACGCAAGTTTAATTATTCAAAAAGCTTTTTTTTTTTTTTTAATAAGATCAATATGTTTGCTGATTTGTGCTCCTTTATTTCCATTTTTTTTTTCTTACAGGTCCCTGTATTCAATTCAGTTCACTTTTAATTTTTACGGTAATACTTTGGGTAATCAAAGCACCACTGGCTTAATTTAAGCCAATTGAAATTAAAAGATATTCTTTAATACCATTCTCTTCGAATTGAGAAGTTTTCTTTGGATTTCACCAGGATGTGTATTTTATTTTTATAATTATGTCTTTAACTCCTAGATTTCTTTTAGACAACTGGTAGCTTCATGACTATTTTTTGCTTTTTATCTTTCAGAACACTATTTTCCTTGGGGATTATCTTGTCCATAATGAACTGTAAGTTCTCTTTAAAATAAAATGGATGTAATATCAGCTTTATTGGTTGAATAGCACATTTTTATATTACATGTATTGTCAAGGGCAATGTATAACTTTTTTAAGATGCAATCCTGAAAATATAAAAGCACATATTACTTTCAGCATTGATAAATTTAAAAAAAATACTGATGTTTTTTATCAGCTGCCCTGCGTGAGTTTTGTTGCCTTCTCTAAGAACAGCGCAAACAATTCTTTAAAAAACAATTAAGTTTAAAGCAAGCTTTAATTGGTTTCCAACTGGCTTTTTTTTCATGAAAGCACTCAACATTGTAGTTTATTTTGAAGGATTATAAATTTTCAATTACAATTTTATGTCCACTTAATACAATTCTGGTTTCCCATGTCTGAAGTTTATATTTTTTTCACCCCTCTTTTAGGCCCAGTTGAATGGTTCACCTTGGGTTTCAACCTGCCATTCATGGTTTTGCTCAATGACATTAGGGATGGGGCATTCTATGCCATGTTACTTTCTTTCTGGATTATATTTGTTGGTGAACACATGCTGGTAAGATTTTCCTAGTTTTCATTTGTGTGTTTTCCCTTCTATATCAAAGGCAACTTAACAAAATAGAGTAAACAATAATATGGCTTCATGCTGCACATCCTGCACTTTTGTCAATTTGATTTTTGGCTTTAGGTTTGAATTACAAGATCAGGTGTACACATTGAAGAAGTTATTCATTTCATTTCTAAAACTTCTTCTTCATGCTGGCCATTGAAAATAAACAAACCTAGTTACACATTTGTAACTACTACAATAGTTGTCTATGTACGTGTAGTCATACTTTTTTTTTCTTTTTTTTTTTATAGAAAAGTAACCACATTCTGAAGCAAATGTCTTGTTAACAATATTGGCATAAATCTCCATCAATTTTTAGTATCCTCATGTCCAAAAATGATTGATCTACAGACATGGACTGTACCAAATTAATATCGGTCTTATCTAAATGATAAGAGTTTATGAAGTTTTTTTTTCGGAATTAAAATTCCAGACATCTTGCTTACTTACTTCAAGTGATTGTTAAACATTATTTTGGTTTCTTATGGGATGGGGCATTCTATGCCATGTTACTTTCTTTCTGGATTATATTTGTTGGTGAACACATTCTGGTAAGATTTTCCTAATTTTCATTTGAACAAGTTATTCATTTCATTTCTAAAACTTCTTCTTCATGCTGGCCATTGAAAATAAACAAACCTAGTTACACATTTGTAACTACTACAAGAATTGTCTATGTATGTGAAGTCATACTTTTTTTTTTTTTTCAAATAGAAAAGTAACCACATTCTGAAACAAATGTCTTGTTAAAATATTGGCATAAAATCTATCAATATTTAATGTTCTCATGTCCAAAAATGATTGATCTACAGACGCCACCTTTGACATGGACTGTACCAAATTAATATCGGTCTTATCTAAATGATAAGAGTTTATGAAGTTTTTTTTCGGAATTAAAATTCCAGACATCTTGCTTACTTACTTCAAGTGATTGTTAAACATTATTTTGGTTTCTTATGTTAATTTTTACCTTTATCAGGACCAAATAGAGCGGAACAAGCTGTCAGCCTACTGGAAACACTTGACTGTTGTACTGTTGGCCTGCTTATCACTTTTAATCTTTGAAATGTGTGAAAGGTAGGCCTTTTCCATTTTTTTTTTCAAGATTTTTTCTTTTTTTTTATTGATTTGGAGAAAGCTATGAATTTTAGGACGAAATATGTACCAAAACTTCTCAAATATAATAATAAATGAGGTTCTCACATTATCATACATATCAGTCGCTGTCAAGAGATTTCCACCTTACCGTGCCAGAGAGTGATCAAGTATTAACCAACAGTTTAATTGAATTGAAGTTATGAATTATTGATTTTACTGGCCACACTAATATTACAGAGTAATGCATCAACAAGAGCATTTTCTTTTTATCATAAATCTGATGCAGTGTCGCAACTTAATGATGTTAAAAAAGAGTTCTAGTGTGAAATAAGCACAAAAATAAATGTATACTTTTTGGTTTGGTAATTGACTTTTGTTTCAATTTCCTTCCGATACAGAGGCAGGCAACTGGTGAATCCCTTCTTCAGCATTTGGTCATCGGAAGTGGGCTCTGTGGCTGCAGTATCCTCTTTGTTTATTACCTTATTCTCCCCTCCTTCTCTTCTCTCTCTCTCTCTCTCTCTCTCTCTCTCTCTCTCTCTCTCTCTCTCTCTCTCTCTCTCTCTCTCTCTCTCTCTCTCTCTCTCTCTCTCTCTCTCTCTCTCTCTCTCTGTGTACCCACCAATCTCTTTTTTCATTACCATTATACATTTATTTGAATTGAAAACAAGTTTTTTTTTCTCAATGAACCCTTTTTCTTTCCTTAACAACACTTAAGTTCACGTTCATCATTGTGGCCAGCATCGCCGCCTGTGTGTACTTCCTGTTCCTCTGCTTCCTGGTATTCAAAGTATTCAGGAACATCAGCACGAAACGTTCATCCCTGCTGCACATGAGCACTTTTCGCCGAAAATATTATTCTGTAAGTAGTACTAGCAGTGTTGGTAGTAAGAATCTAGTAGTAGTAGCAACAGCAGCAGTAGTAGTAGTAGAAGTAGTAGCAGCAGCAGCAGAAGCAATAGATTGTGGGGATGCAAATTGATGCTTAGCCTGCCAATCAATAGTGTTATTCTGTCCATAACAGTCTGAGTATATCATAATTATGCTCCCTCAATTTTTTGTTATAGGGCAATGAGTATATACTGGCTTATGCTTAGATATGTCAAATTTCAAAAGTTTTCTGCACTTTAATACATTCCAGTAAGCTTACATTTCCATTCACAGAGCCTAAACTATTAATTGTTTCCATTCTGTTAGGGTATTTTGCAGCTTTATCATGAAGAAATCGATTTTCTATTTTTGTGATTGAGGAGATATCCTTTGTAATGATTATGCTTTAATTTAATGCGACTCCTATTGCTTTGGATCAAGATTGTTTTTTGTTTTTTTTTATTTCCTAGGGGCTGATCTTCCGCTTCAAGTTTTTGATGATAGTGACTCTGTTGTGTGCGGCTCTGACCGTCATCTTTTTCATCCTGGGCCAAGTCAGCGAAGGGGAGTGGAAGTGGGGTGACGAAGATATCAACATTGAATACACCAGCGCTTTTCTTACTGGTATGTTGTTTTCAATTACTTTTTTTATTTTTGTAGTTTGGACACTAATCAGGGTCTAAGCAGGTGTTTGCCATGAACTGTTTTACAACCAAGGGTTTTACATTTTGTTTGTTACTGTATCTTGCACAAGGTTTGAATTTTAGAAAGAAAGGCGAGAAAATTTAATGGGATATACAGAGGATAAGACACATTGTGACGTAAAAATAGAGAAACAAAAGGTGGCAAAACATGAGATTTGATTGTAATATTACTGCAGTGTGTGATCAGCATTCTAAAATTGACTTGCTATTTTTTGTTGTTGCTGTTGCATTTGTTGTTGTTTGGGGTATGTTGTAGTCTGCATTTATGTCACAAAAGTGTGAAATCAAACATTGCAAAGTTGAGGATACATGGTTTTTCTCTCAGAGGGCAAATCCATTATCTTTCAAAATATAAACAGCTATAAAATGAATAATAAAAAAAAAGAAATACTATATTGTATGAGATAAGCTTGACTTTGTACAATATAAAAAAAAAGACAAAAAGTATGCAATTATGCACACACATTCAATTCTGTCAAAATACTTCCTCTTGTAAATAAATGATACCTTTAAAAAAACACAATGAAGAAAAAATGTTTTATTTTGACCTGCCATGTTTTGTTGTTTTTTTCCTCAGGTGTATATGGCATGTGGAATGTGTATGTGATGGCATTGCTGGCGCTGTATGCTCCGTCTCACAAACATTTCCCAGCCAGCGCTGATGACAACTCTGAAACCCTGAGTCAGGAGGAGGAGGTTCAGCTCACTCAGGTTCCGTCTACCTCAGCCTCGGAGGGCTCAAACCTCACAGCCTTCATGGCCAAAACTGCTGCTGACTGAATCAAAACTACTGCTCAGGTGATGTAAATGCACATAATGGGGTTACAGAGCCTGTCCTTTTGCTGCTTTCAAAATCTACATTGAGTGTCGAGCATGTAAATATGTTGGTTTCTTGTAATTATTAAGCCTCGAGTCAGTCAGCGCCGTGGGCTTGGTTGATCCACGAACAAACTAATGGCTCTCTCATGACAAATCGTGTGTAAATATTTTAGTTACATGTAATATTATTATTAAGTGGTGATGTGTCCACAGCTTTATCAATTTTGCATATTTTCAGGAATTATGGTTTACAGTTTGGACCATCAATGACCTCATTTCACTTACAATTATTTGGGAAAATTTATTATTGCTGTTTGAAATATAGCTTCTGTACTTACGGTTGTTTTGAGGTTCTTTGACACTTGAGGATCATTTTTCATGTTTTATGAAGAAAATCAAAATTATGTCCATTCTGTGAGCAAAAGATCTATAATAATAATAATGATGATAATAGTTTACACTTTGAATTTACTGAACAAACTTTTTGATTGGTAGAAAATGATATTTGAGGTGTGGATTGTTGATATCCAAATTTACTGTCCTATGATTTTCTTTAACGTGACTGAAATATTCTTTGTACACCAAAAAATAATATCTATGTGATTTAAAAATCTAATCCAATCGTTTTAACCAGCACTCTCTGTTAGAAAATTTTACAGAAAGGCTGAATATTATTTTTCTTTCCTTGAAACAACTAATATATATTTTCCTTGTGGAGGTCTTTCATACCCTTGAATGTGTTTTTGTCTCAAGGTGGTTTCAAAATTGTTATTTATTTGAGATGGAAATAAAAGTACAGTCAAAGAATCTCTTACATAGATGGTGCTCCTATTTTTATAGAAAAATCTACATGGATCTGAATATTGAGTATATTTTAAGCTATGAAATGAATATTCACTGAATGGTATTGATCATTATATAGAACAAAACCATACAATATATGCTTGTAAATATTTTAGCATTGTACTTGTAGCATCATGTATCGTGGGTAAAGTTGTAATGGTTGAGTTTATATTAGAAATTAATATATTCATACTCTTTTGCGTGTAAATAATGTGCCTCTATCTTTGAGTTTAAAATTTTCTATTGTGAAAAATCAGAAGTGCGTTTTTTTTTTCTTCTCAAAGTCAATCTATATATTATCTAAATCGTGAATTTAAATCAAAATATTTTCATGTATTTCCATACTTTTCCCAACTGTTTTTTTTTATTGCCCTGCAGTTCTTGCTGAGGAAATGAGATGTGATCACATTTTTCTGTAATGTATGATTATATAATGCTTAAAATAAATTTCACAGCCTAAAAAATGCTTCCAATTCAAAAACAAAATATAACCCACCAAGAGGAATCTGGTACAAGTCTGAGTTTTGGCATACAACAGATTGTCTCTTCTTTTGAAAACGTTTTTATTTTTTTGTTTATTTACTTTGGAGTTACTTTTTTTTACTGTCTTGGTTGCCTCAATATTTATATGACATAACTGGTATAAAACTTGTCATTTAGCCCTGAAGTCAAGTTATATGATTATGTTTCTTAACTGGTCCAGATCTCAGGTGTTTTTGATTTGTTACACTTTTTATCACCATTGGTATTTTTTGCTTGACTTGAGACGAAAAAAAAGTTTGCATTCTTTGTTTTAAAACTCTTGAGTGTTAAATTATAATTAATTATTTCAGTGATGTAGAGCCTGAATTTAAATGGTATAAGACATTGCTTTACATAATTGTGCTGCGATGAGTAAGACTTTTTAATTTTGTTTCTCCCTCACTCGTCTTCCATTTTTCAAGTTAATGGTTGTGAATTGTCTTGTTACTCGCAAAACAAAAAAAGGTTGTTGTTTTTGTGGATTTTTTCTTTTGGGGAGGGGGAGTCATATATTTTGTCATAAAATTTTTTTAACTCTTGCCTCTCTCACGCTTATTCCCCACCCTATCGCAGGGGTTTTCCCCACCTAATAGCAAGCTTAACTGCAGTTCCTCGAAAAAACTTAAGTGTGTTTACTAAAAATGCAATAACTAAAAAAGCTTATACCCACAAAAAAGATTTTGGTATCACTGGAAACCAGATTGCATACAATTTTTTATAAATATGTTTGAATCATTTTTTATGCTACTTCTTAGTTTGAAAATGTAAAAATATAAAAGAAATGTGACAATGCGTGGTGGACTACTTACTTTACTTGTACAGAAGTTACAAATCTCTTAATAAAATGCATTTAGATGATGTATCGGAACTTAGATGTACACTGGTTTTTTATGATCTGAGCAAAATATTGAAAAGTTTTATATGAATCTACATTTTTAAAATGAGAACAAAATGGTTGAGTTTATATTAGAAATTAATATATTCATACTCTTTTGCGTGTAAATAATGTACCTCTATCTTTGAGTTTTAAATTTTCTATTGTAAAAAATCAGGTAAGAATATCAGCTTCTAAAGTAGGAGGTCTGGCGACATTTTTTTATTGTTTGGGTCAGTGACCTGCCAAGTCCCAGGAATGCCACTCTAGGGTTCCGTTCTTACTATAGCCTAGTTGCTGAAGTGAGGTGTTCAGGACCCAGCTTTTACCATAACCTCTCAACTTAATACAGAATCAGATTTCTCAGTGACAAAGACCTAATCTTAATTTTTAGACTTCTCTTTCAACAGTGTCTGAAAGTTATGTCTCTTCTTTTAAAACTGAAAGGCTTTGGCTTGAAATGAGCATGTCCCAAAATGAAACGAGTATAAGATTTACAAATTCATATGGCTTTATTTATGTCTTTTGATGAAGGGTAAGTATTTTATAATGCATTTATCCATCACAATTTTTTTTTTTTTAGTACATTATGTTTTTCTTCTCAAAGTCAATCTATAAATTATCTAAATCGTGAATTTAAATCAAAACATTTTCATGTATTTCCATACTTTTCCCAACTGTTTTTTTTTTTTATATTGCCCTGCAGTTCTTGCTGAGGAATTGAGATGTGATCACATTTTTCTGTAATGTATGATTATATAATGCTTAAAATAAATTTCACAGCATAAAAAATGCTTCCAATTCAAAAACAAAATGTAAACCACCTAGAGGAATCTGGTACAAGTCTGAATTTTGGCATATTGGGTCTCTGATATGACAACAGATTGTCTCTTCTTTTGAAAACGTTTTTATTTTTTTGTTTATTTACTTTGGCGTTACTTTTTTTACTGTCTTGGTTGCCTCAATATTTATATGACATAACTGGTATAAAACTTGTCATTTAACCCTGAAGTCAAGTTGTGTGATTATGTTTCTTAACTGGTCCAGATCTCAGGTGTTTTTGATTTGTTACACTTTTTACCACCATTGGTATTTTTTGCTTGACTTGAAACAAAAAAAAAGTTTGCATTCTTTGTTTTAAAACTCTTGAGTGTTAAATTATAATTAATTATTTCAGTGATGTAGAGCCTGAATTGAAATGGTAGTAGACATTGCTTTACATAATTGTGCTGCGATCAGTAAGAATTTTTAATTTTGTTCCTCCCTCACTCGTCTTCCATTTTTCAAATCAATGGTTGTGACTTGTCATATGTTACTCGCAAAACAAACAAGGTTGTTGTTTTTGTGGATTTTTTCTTTTGGGGAGGGGGAGTCATATATTTTGTCATAAAATTTTATTAACTCTTGCCTCTCTCACGCTTATTCCCCACCCTATCGCAGTGGTTTTCCCCACCTAATAGTAAGCTTAACTGGGGTTCCTCGAAAAAAATTAAGTGTGTTTACTGGAAATGCAATAACTCAAAAAGCTTATACCCACAAAAAAAATATTTGGTATCACTGGAAACCAGATTGCATACAATTTCTAAAGACATTTTGTTTGAATCAATTTTTATGCTACTTCTTAGTTTGAAAATGTAAAAATATAAAAGAAATGTGACAATGCTGGGTGGACTACTTACTTTACTTGTACAGAAGTGAAAAATCTCTTAATAAAATGCATTTAGATGATGTACCGGAACTTAGATGTTCACTGATTGTTTATGATCTGAGCAAAATATTGAAGTTTTATATGAATCTACATTTTTAAAATGAGAAAAAAATTGTAACTTTTATTTTACACCAAATTGCAATTTTTATATTTTTGTCTACATATATATGATTTTCTACGACCTTTTTTAAAATCATTATTTTATATTATTTTTTATGACTTTTTTTTCCGCACAATGTAATTAAAATGTCTTATTACATGAGGTCTGAAACCTCTTAAAAATCATTAGAAATTTTGTAAAATTGTAGAGGTCTTTAGCATTATTTTCTGTTAAAATTTACAGCTTAATAAAGATGCAATAAATGCAGACATTTTGTTGGTGTTTTTACAATTTTAGTTTATGAATTTTTGTTTGTTTGTTGTTGTTTTTTTGTTTTGTTTTTTACATAAGCTACACCAGTAACATCTCTTTTGGACTATAACATTTAAATTTTATATTATTGTCCCCCTAATAAGATCACCAGATAAGTGACATTTTCAAAATCATATTTTTATCTCTAATTATTGTGTCTGACAAAGTGATTTTCATAAGTACATTATTTTAAACATAATGAAAATTGGATAAATCCATCCTGGGGCTATAAGATCATATCACCTTCACAGCTGTCGCTTATCTTATCGTATCACTGGAAGAGCCAATTAGTTACCGCTCACAAAAAGAATGCTGCTTTTTTATTGTCAACATCACATGGACAACCATCGTCAGTCTATAACTTTTTTGGCTGTCTTTATGAGAAAATTAATAAGGGGCAGAAAAAGAGGATAAAATAGAAGAAGGCTATAGTGTGACCTTTTTACTGAATATATGTGTAGATGGTTTGAAAGTTAACAGTCACCCATAGCTATTGATCTAATAAGATACCAGTACTCTGCAAACTAATTATTTTGATAACTACATCCCTGTGTCTGTTAGAATACTACAGTACTAAATGTAAGAGAATTTTTATCTATTATTTCATTTAGTTATTATTAGTTGAACGCTGTTAAAAAAGTGTGTACATCTTTTTGATTTCCTTTTAAACCTGCCTGGAACTTCAAGCAAGTGTTTCAGTCAGATGAGTTTTATGGTGTCATAATTTATCATCACCCGTCACAAGCACACATAAAGCACAGACTGAACACACATATATTTTTTTTAATGCAGTAGAGTTTATTCCCGGGGAGTAAAGCAAATCCTCACGGGTCTGTCTGGGGTCATCACTGTATTGAGGACAGGTTCCACGTCGTCATGGTGATAGCTCAGGCTGAACTTCTCCACGATCTGGACATTTTGGGACATAGAGTAGTGGACAAGTCGATTTTGTTTTTATGTAGTTATATATTTAGTCAATTTTGTTTCACACAGGCATATACTTTGTTAAACATAGATTTGAAGATTAAATCGTTTGGCTTCATAGAGGCATAGATACATGTACATGAATTTGTTTCATGGATTCATGAATTTAATCAATTGTATTTCACAGTCACAGTCTTAACAGGTGAGTTTTTTTATGATTATTAAGATTTATTAATTATTTTATAGAATCGTAAAATTTAATTCGTTTTAAAGAATCTTAATGTTTATTCAGATTTGTTTCATTAAGTCAACGAATCGGTTTATAATTCACTAACGGTGGCTATGAATATGTGTGCTCTTTAGCTTTCTCATTGAATTTATCGATTTCCAAGCAGTGAAAATTAAAACTAATGTATTGAAAATCAACATCTCATCAGATTTTACACCCCTTGGATTATCCGAAAACAAAAACATATTCTGCTCGTCAGTTCCGAACACTACTGATTAAGCTATCTGGTTTAATTTTCTATTCTGAGACATGTATTATTCTTAAAGTTACACGTATACCTTATTGTTTAGTTAAAGATAACCCATAGGTATTGCCCAACAATCTTTTTTTCTTATTGAACAAAGTAAAATAATGGCACAAAGTAACTGAATGCACTTGAACCGAAAGAATCAATGAAAAATGATTACATGTATTATTTATCATTTTTCGTTGACTCTCTCTAAGCGAAAGAGTCAATTGTTGATAGGATGTTGCCTATTAAAAGCTAAGCAGATGAAGCTCACCTTTGTCAGAGCCAGATGCATCTCTTGCTCAGCGATTCTGCGACCTGAGTGGAAGATGTAAAGCATGATGTCTTATAATAAGTATTGGAGTACATGTATTGCTCAATGCTTAGTATGTGAGATGGAAAGGGAGAAGGGAGGGAGGAAAATAGAGTGACTGGGAAAGAGAAAAAGAGTGATGGAAAGGGGGAATTTGTGAATGTGATAGAAACAGAGACAGACGGAAAGAGAGAGATATCGACAGAGACAATGTGTGTTTGTGAGAGAAAGACAGGCATACAGCGGGTGAGAGAGCGGTTTGGACACTTCAGTATTCACAGGCGCGTTGAATATTTTTCTTACACGGTTATGTCATGAGAAATACACACTATATTTTCGGATGGGTTGTACCAGCACTGTCAACGTAATTTAGAGTTGAGGCCCGAATTTTTTCTTATAGGAAATGTGGCCTTAGTTGATTTTCTAGTCCTAATTTTGTAATAAAGTACAAAATATAAACATAGTTAAAATATGCCTAGGCAGATCGCATCTCTAGCCAGGGTGCTTTATTAGACAGGTAACTAGACTAGCCAGCGGGCTTAGGCAGAGACCACTATACTGACCAATGCACATGCGGGCCCCGTGTCCCCACACGAGTTGAGAGAGGGACTTGACCACAGGGTCCATCTGCGGGCCGGACTTGAGCCAGCGCTCTGGGATGAACTCCTCAGGCTGGTAGAACAGGTCGGCGTTGTGGTACATGCCGTACAGGTTGGCTTGCACGTGGCTCTGTAGGAAGTGAATTGACTTTTTACTCGGGGGAGAAAAGGACTTTGGCGCCATACACCATATAAATAAACTTAATATCGGATTACCGTGTGTGTGTGTGTGATTTAGAAACATAGCGATATTTTTTGCATAACCTAAACATAAACACACACAAATAAACACTTCAAAGTTTTTGGGGTTTAAATCTATAGAAACCAAAATGTATGACATCGATTTCCTCAGTTTTAACATACAAATACATTTGATTATGTAAATAAAACTTATTAATTCTAAGCCTACGATAATTAGCTGAGTATATGGGACTGGAAGTTAATCTGGATTGCTTGTTCGTTTGATAATGATATCTTCATAACATACAACACCAGTAACTAGTCTATCACGTTGTGGGGGTCCAAGGTCTGGCGCGTTTACGTGAATAATGAAACTGACACAAGATTTGAAGATTAAATCGTTTGGCTTCAATAGGAGGCATAGATACATGTACATGAATTTGTTTCATGGATTCATGAATTTAATCAATTGTATTTCACAGTCACAGTCTTAACAGGTGAGTTTTTTTATGATTATTAAGATTTATTAATTATTTTATAGAATCGTAAAATTTAATTCGTTTTAAAGAATCTTAATGTTTATTCAGATTTGTTTCATTAAGTCAACGAATCGGTTTATAATTCACTAACGGTGCTATGAATATGTGTGCTCTTTAGCTTTCTCATTGAATTTATCGATTTCCAAGCAGTGAAAATTAAAACTAATGTATTGAAAATCAACATCTCATCAGATTTTACATCCCTTGGATTATCCGAAAACAAAAACATCTTTTGCTCGTCAGTTCCGAACACTACTGATGCTATCTGGTTAAATTTTCTATTCTGAGACATGTATTATTCTCATAATTACATGTATACCTTATTGTTTTGCTAACGATGACCCATAGGTTTTGCCCAGCAATCTTTTTTTCTTATTGAATAAAACAAAAAATGGCACAAAGTAACAGTGATGCACTTGAAGTTAACCGAAAGAATCAATGAAAAATGATTACATGTATTATTTATCATTTCTCGTTGACTCTCTCTAAGCGAAAGAGTCAATTGTTGATAGGATGTTGCCTATTAAAAGCTAAGCAGATGAAGCTCACCTTTGTCAGAGCCAGATGCATCTCTTGCTCAGGCGATTCTGCGACCTGAGTGGAAGATGTAAAGCATGATGTCTTATAATAAGTATTGGAGTACATGTATTGCTCAATGCTTAGTATGTGAGATGGAAAGGGAGAAGGGAGGGAGGAAAATAGAGTGACTGGGAAAGAGAAAAAGAGTGATGGAAAGGGGGAATTTGTGAATGTGATAGAAACAGAGACAGACGGAAAGAGAGAGATATCGACAGAGACAATGTGTGTTTGTGAGAGAAAGACAGGCATACAGCGGGTGAGAGAGCGGTTTGGACACTTCAGTATTCACAGGCCGCGTTGAATATTTTTCTTACACGCGTTATGTCAGAGAAATACACACTATATTTTCGTGATGGGTTGTACCAGCACTGTCAACGTAATTTAGAGTTGAGGCCCGAATTTTTTCTTATAGGAAATGTGGCCTTAGTTGATTTTCTAGTCCTAATTTTGTAATAAAGTACAAAATATAAACATAGTTAAAATATGCCTAGGCAGATCGCATCTCTAGCCAGGGTGCTATTATTAGACAGATAACTAGACTAGCCAGCGGGCTTATAGGCAGAGACCACTATACTGACCAATGCACATGCGGGCCCCGTGTCCCCACACGAGTTGAGAGAGGGACTTGACCACAGGGTCCATCTGCGGGCCGGACTTGAGCCAGCGCTCTGGGATGAACTCCTCAGGCTGGTAGAACAGGTCGGCGTTGTGGTACATGCCGTACAGGTTGGCTTGCACGTGGCTCTGTATGAAGTGAATTGAATTTTTATTGGAAAAAAGGACCATATAAATAAACTTAATACCAGATTACTTCCAGTGATAAAGAAATTAATCTTGACAGAATATATGAGATTGAGAGTTGATATTACATAATGGAAAAATGAATCGTGCAATAGTTTATGAAATTGATTTTTACTGTCTGCCAGAATCATGCATTGACAAGTGTAGTCATGAATTAAAACATAGTAAAGATAAATCACAAGAAGCGGCCATTATATAATATTGTATGACTGTGCTGTGTGTGTGTGTGTGATTTAGATACATATCGATATTTTTTTGGAATAACCTAAACATAAACACACACAAAAATAAACATCATTACAAAGTTTTTGGGGATTAAATGTATAGAAACAAAAAAACTATGACATCGATTTGCTTAGTTTTAAAATAAAAATGCATTTGATTATGAAAATAAAACGAATTAATTCTTAGCCTGCGATTAGATAAGTAAATGGGACTGGAAGTTCATCTGGATTGCTTGTTCGTTTGTTATCTTCATAACATGCAACACCAGAAACTAGTCTATCACGTTGTCACAATACATAACGAAACTGACAAGCCGATACTTCAGATTTCAATGCTCTGGCCTGACACGCTGGAGGTCTGTGGTTCGAATCTCAGCTTATGCATTCGTGTCTTAAAATGATTCTTTAAGAACCCTAGGGGGCGTAAAAGTTACTAAAGATTAGAGTTAGTTACAGAGTAAGCACATCAAGATAATAATTATTATGTTCAATGCCCCATATATAAGGAACATACTCTACATGTACACGCTTAAAAATACATGAAGTGATGTGCAGTAATCAGACATTATGTGCAATATTTAGCAGTAATTACTAGGCAACTGACGGAGACGATAGCGGTATCGGGGTTTTAATTTATAGCGTTTGCTTCCGATGAAGGATGTCCTCATTCGAGCCCATTTAACTAGCAGAGAGCTTTGGTTTCTCTGACTGAAACCGATGGATACAAATAAAGTTATATTAACCTCTTTTGTTCCTATAAGGGAAATCTAAAAGTACACATACTATATAATAAACGAATTGGGTTACACGCAATCGAGACAATATTTTTAGAACATAACATTAATTATGATGGTAGACAGACAACCGTTGATCAATTCTTACCCCGGCAGGTATTTGGTATCCGGCGATCTCCAGATCACTGTCAATGTAGCGACTGGTGGAGTAGGTGATCGGGTATTTCCGGAGCGTCTCCTTGACAACGGCCTTTACATAGGGCATCTTGGCAATCTGCTCTGCGCTGAGCTGACCGCCTGCCTGGGCCTTGGCTTCGCAGATCTCCTGGTACATCTTCTGCTGGGCGCGCGGGTTCTTGGCCAGGGTGTAGAGGCACCAGGTGGTAGCACTGGTCACCTGTGGGGTGGACGTCAGTGGTGGACAGTTTTAGATTGGTCGCCGTTAAGTTTTAAGTTATACTGGGTTGTTCTCTTCTCTCTTTATGTCTATCTCTGTCTTTGTCTCTGTCTCTCTTTGTCTGACGTCTTTGTCTCTGACTCTCTTTCTCTCTTTCACTTTTCCTTTCTCTCTCTCTCTCTCTCTCTCTCTCTCTCTCTCTATCTATCTCTTTCTCTCTCTCTCTTTCTCTTTCTCAAAGATAAATCACTAAGCTTACCCTCTCCACAGCGCTCCAGATAATGTTTTAAATTCATTATTTTCATTCTAAATTCGTCATTAGAGTAACTTGAATGAGATTTCCTGTCACTTGCGTTGATACGGCTTACAATTACATTCCTTAAAAAATCTCGCCTCAAAAAACAAAGGTACCAACCTTACGCCACATCAACAATATTATTAATCAATAGTTTTTACGCTTGTTTGGTTAAAACGTACACTTGTGTGCCTATTGGGTTGGCAGCCTATTAATAAGGACACAACACAAGACTTACCGTCTCCACAGCGCCTGTTAGCATCTCTACGGCGACGCTAGCCACTTCCTGGCTGTTCATGTTTCCATCGTTCATCAGGTACTGCAGGAACTCTGACTTGGAACCTTTGTTATTTTCCATCTCCGCCATTTTCTGATGATTAATGAGAAAACACAAATGCAGGCATTATTATTTGAGAAGGGATTTTGCTCTTATTTGGACATACTCATTAACATTAAATTTTGTTTAAAGAAATGTATGGAAATATCGTGCTTGCCAAATGGGAACCTAGGACACGTTAATCCCAGACGGCTCCGCTCTATACAGAGAAAAAATTCTAGAAATATCTGCTTCAATACAATTATTCTTTCCCGCAGACTTATCTTTCGTTGTAATCTTAGATATTAATCACCTATGAGTGAATTCATATACTGATCTAAGGTGACAGTTACAATGTATATTGTTCAAACTTAATCCTTTGACATTTTTTTTCTTTATTCAATGTTCCCTTTTGAGCAAAATTAATGCAGTATTATTACGTTAACGTAGAAGGTAATGAAAAGTGTGTACCTTTTCCACGAGACCATGGCCTATCTCAAACAGTTTATCGGAGTGCCCCTCAAACGTCTTGTACATCTTGGTTGGGAAGAGCTTGTAGAAGGGCAGGTTGTACAACAAAGGCTGGAGGGCTTTGAAGAAGCCTTCCAGATTCTCAATGAAGGATTGGGTCACAGATGTGGGCTGCTTTCCCAAGCACCCGAGGCGCTCCTCGAAAAGGAAAGTGCCGATTGCTGTGGACAGAACCAAAAGACATTAATTTTCAAAGGCATAGTATAAAAATTTCAAAACGAACAAAAATGTTTATATGGTTCATAGCAAAAGCATCATCTCTCTCCATATTTATGAATATTCTAGACTGACAACGAATTCAAAGCCCAAGGTTTGAATCCCAACTGGCAAATCCATTTCCGTATCCGTATATTATTCTTCAGTTAAAAACTTGTCCGATATCATCTCCTACTGATGGATCTGAGAGAGGAGTCATGGTATCCCCCCACAGTCTCTGTGTGGCAGCTCGTAAAAGTTGTCTGACGTTAGTCTTGGGCCCCTTTCACAATGCAGCCAATATGGACCTGACATCGGGCACTAAGCAATAAACAGAGATTCGTACTCTAGAGGTGCAGCGTCACAGTGTACTCACACTCCATTGCCCACTTGAAGAGCTCCTTGTCGAGGTTCTGGACCTCACTGTCCCCGTCACGCACAGTCTCCAGGCGACTCACGAAGTCGTCGGCCACCTGGCCCATCTCTCCAGCAAAGCTGGCCACCTCGGACAGCTTGAGCATCTTCTTACTGACCACTGACCTCTGCTTGTACCACTCTTCGCCCTGACTGGACGTTAAACAATCGATTGGTTGGAAATAATACACAAAACTCTCTCTCTCTCTCTCTCTCTCTCTCTCTCTCTCTCTCTCTCTCTCTCTCTCTCTCTCTCTCTCTCTCTCTCTCTCTCTCCCTCTCTCTCTCTCTCT